>JABSTR010001991.1:0-34199 GCA_013339765.2 Haemaphysalis longicornis | reverse complement strand
ATTCCAGATCTCTGCCCATAAACATTGTTACACCATCCTACAATAATTGATTCTAAGTAGAAACGCGGCACCTCCAAGAAGGATTCCACTGAAATTCCGCAACTTCGCATAAACGTAACCCGTCGTTGTAGACGTTGATGCAATTCTCCACAAACACAAGAAACGTGTTCATCGATTGTGGGGGCCGTGTTCCCCTACGCCTCGCTTGCCACATGTTTTCGCGAGCTGGGAGCCGCCATTTTGGGTAGCCGGCGCGTCACGTAGGTCGTGTCCTCTTCATGACCCCGCGCGACGCGCCGAAACCGGCTTGCCGCGAACGTGTGCGCGAGGGCGAGTGGGAAGGGAGGACCGGTCGTCGCCTTCTCCCTCGCCGCCCTCTCCTCGAGCGCCGGGGGAGACCTCCTCTCCCCCCGAGCCGACTGCGGGACGCGCGAATGGTCCGCGGGGACTCTGCCGAGAGATTCTGCCCTGATCGGTCGCCTCGGGATGCCTCCCCTGCTCCCGCGGCCGTGATGACGGATATCGAGGTCTGAGCCCAGCGGCTTGAGCGAGCGACAGGAGCCACTGTCTCCCCGCGAGCGATAGTCGTGTTGTCTGGTGTATGCACTGTATCTGCCAGGCAATAAAGCCTCTACTTTGGATTGCCGGAGCCTGTCTACCGCATGTGAGTACCCGAACCCGTGCGTGAGTCTTCGGATTCCGCAGGGCTAGTGTACGGCGCGTAGCGTTCTCTAGCAAAGCTAGCCGGGGTCCTCTGCTATCCCGTACGTTAGCCCACATTGGCGCCCAACCAAGGTTTTTTGCGATGACAGGGCGGCACCCCCGCTTCTCGTTGCTTGATTCCGAAGTTGAGGGCTGGTTGTCGGACGAGATTGCTTGTGGTAACGGCTTGCGGGACGCCACTGTCGACCCGCTGCTGTCCGCCACCGTGCTTACGCCAGAGCTTTGTCGAGGCGGCGCCGATCTCCCCGATAAACCGACGCGCCGCGCAGGAGAGTTACGGGAGCCATCCCACTTCTGCCGGCGTGAGGCACTCCGACAGCGCGAGGGATGATTACCCAGTCCCGCGCCTGTCGGCCGCCACCACTACGCCCAGGCCCCTCTGGGGCCCAGGCAGCGCTATCCTAGCAGGCAACCAAAGCGCCGCGCGGGAGAGTCACGGGAGCTATCATCCCACTCCTGCCGGCGTGCCGCACGGTGTCGGCGGGCGGAACGCTTCTTGCGACCACCTGCCGTCACCACGGGCTGCAACGAGATCATGCCCTCCGGGCCTTGGTCGTAGCAGCCCAGCGGATATGTTTGCAAAGGAGGAGCTGCGCCGCAGCTCTAGCGCACCCGACCCCGCCGTGTACGAGCCTCACGGCTCTAGCGGTGCGGCGGTCGCATCGTTCGCCGACGCGTTTGCGCCACGAACGTACCCCACCACGCAGACCTCGCAAGCGGTTACGGCTAGGGCGCACGTCGCCTGCCTTACGCCAGCGTTGTCTCGCGAGGAACCACCCCTGCCTTCGGCAGCAGTCGATCTCGCACAAGCCCTGATCAACGCGGTGCGCGCACAACCGAGCGTCAGGCCTAACAGCTCGCTCGGTAGCCTCAGAATACCCGAGTACGGCGGTTACTCTGACCGCATGAGTGCTACGGAGTACCTCGAGGCGCTGCACCGCTATCAGGAGGCGTCGGGTATGGACGACAGCGTGATTATAGGACGTGTTCTGCCTATATCGCTGACCGCCCAGGCTGCACGGTGGTACCGGCTGGTGGGGGCGCGACGCTCGTACGATGGGAGAATTTGAAGCGCTCTTTCGTAGCGAATTCCTGCCCCCAGATTACGAGCGCCGCATGTTGAACGAGCTAGAGATGCGAACTCAACACCGAGATGAGTCTCTGCTCGAATACGTCAGGGCAATGCAGGAGTTGTTTTTGCTTGCAAAGCCCATGGCGTCTGAGGCGGAAAAGGTTGAGAGGGTGACGAGACAAGCCCACCCAACTTTTGCAGCGTACCTTCGAGGCAGTCAGTTTGCCAACCTCAATGAACTGGCCAGCGAAGCAAAACGCATCCAAGCCGATATACTAGCTGCTCGCAGCTATCGGCCGCCTCCCCCAGCCCACGCCACGCTGGAGCCAAGGTGCGCATGGCAGGGTGCGTCCCCACCGCCCATGCCGCGCGCCGCGGCAACAGCAGCGTACGCGGAGAGCACGGAAATAGAGCCGCGCGATGTGTCGGAGCGCGCGCTCGACCCGTACTCGTACGCCATGCGGGCGCGTTCTGACGCCCAGCAAGGCATGCCGCGGCACGGCTACGGCCGGGGACAAAACGCGCATGAGGAACCCAACAGCTACGCCCGTGTGGAAAGCTCGAGGGGACCGAACGCGCAGCGCGACGGTCAGGGAGCAGTAGCGCACTCGGAACCCAACCGCTACGCCCGTGTGGCAAGCCAAGGGAACCAGCCAGCGTTGCGCGGACAGCGGCCTCCGGCTGCGCAGTCGCATCGCGGCATCGTCTGCTACAAGTGCCGCGCAACGGGCCACTATGCCCGCGCGTGCACCGCTCCCTGCCCGGCGCCGGAAAGGCAGCGCAATTCGGGAAACGCCAGCCGCCGTCGGTGAGCACTTCGTCGCCGACGGCTATGGCTACATTAGGTGGTGAGCCTGAGCCCCTAATCCCGATGGCGTGCAGGGTGAAAAGCCCCAACGCAACTAGCGCCTTTCATCGCCCTTACGATCGCTGGTCGAAAGTTTGCGGCGTTGCTGGACAGCGGAGCGTCTGCTACGCTGTTCGGCGATGATGTCCTCGCTCATTTGCATCGGAGAGCTATTCGATTGCGAGCTTGCGACATCACTTTCCACCTAGCGAGCGGGAAAGCCAACTCAGGCGGCTCGGCGAGGTTGGTGGTCCGATGGGAGAAACGAGTGCGACGCCACAGATTCGTACATCTCCCGGGCCTCACAGTGCCTGTAATTCTCGGCCGTGATTTTCTGGCTCGTACAGGCATTGTGATTCGACATTGCCAACGGCGGGTATAGGCAAGGCGTTCATGCAGCCCTGCTCCCGTTTGCAAAACTTGCCGATGTATCGGAAGCGCCCCCCGCTCCGAATACCTCGCGCGCGCGCGGCAACAACGCAACGCTGTCGGAGACGCTTTGCGCTCCTGAAGCCGCGCGAGCGGGCAGGGAAGCCATGTCTCCCAACCGCGCAGCCGCCGCCGCGACGGCAGCCCCCCCGAGCGCCTCGAGCTTCCGGGAACGCGCGCGGGCGCTCACCGCATCTTGCGGCGCCCCGCGCGCCTCCCGAGCGGCGCGCGCGCGGCCTTCACCCGAAAGGGATGTTAGGCCGCCCGCGTCCCGCGCCGTCCGGCAGCCCCCGCGCTGCCCGGCGAAGCGGAGGCGAAGCGCTCGAACGCTGGAGCGGAGAAAGCGATTATGAACCCGATGATCGCTACTGCTTCTGGCGACACGAACCACAGTTTGCCGCCCCTGTCGGCCGATCTGTCGGAACGTGAGCAGGCGTGCATATTGGCGTTGTTGAATCGGTTCAGCGCCATGTTCACCGAGAAAACCGGGTTGTACGAACTTAGTACAGCATCGGATTGATACTGGTGATGCACTGCCCTGGAAATGCAATCCTCGGCCGGTCAGTGAGGCCAAAAGGAGAGCAATCGACCTCGCAGTGGATGAGTTGCTCGAGACTGGTGCAATCCAGCGCTCCGACAGTCCATGGGGGTTCCCAGTCGTGCTAGTCGAAAAGAAAGATGGCACCTTCCGTCTTTGTGTTGACTATCGCCGGCTGAATGAGCTTACTCGGAAGGACGCCTATCCCATGCCGAGTATTGACTCTATCGTGGCTAGCCTAGGTGGTTCTCGATACTTTACCATCCTAGACGCTAGTCGCGGGTACCTGCAGGTACAGATGAGTGCGGGTGACGTAGCCAAAACTGCGTTCACCTGCCACCGCGGGCTGTTTGAGTTCACTCGAATGCCTTTCGGTTGTTCTGGAGCTGCAGCTACCTTTCAGAGGTTGATCGATCGTGTTCTCGGGGAGGCAAAGTGGCGACATGCCATGGCGTACCTCGACGACATTGTCGTGTATTCTCGCACCTTTGAGGAACACATTCAACATCTGGAGGATGTTCTCACTAGGTTGCAGGATGCGGGTATTACCCTCAACCCAAAGAAAGCTCAGATTGCGGAGACTCGCGTCTCTTTGCTGGGCTTCACCATCGACAGTGGTCGCGTCTTGCCGTGCGAGGAAAAGGTCCGAGCTTTGCTCGAGTATCCCTCGCCGACAGACATTAAGGCGTTGAGACGCTTTTTGGGAATGGTAAACTACTACCGGCAGTTTATCCCCAATTGCGCGGCTCTGCAAGCGCCTCTGACCGCACTGTTGAGGAAAAATGCTCGCTGGAGCTGGGGTCAGGAGCAGGAGGAGGCCGTTCGCACCCTCATTAAAGCTCTCGTTGACACAGCCGAGCTGCGGCTGCCCGACCTGAACAAAGAGTTCGTGATTCAGTCTGATGCGAGCGATCTCGGTTTGGGCGCGGTGCTGCTGCAGGAGCATGAAGGTGTTCTTCGGCCGGTCGCCTTTGTCAGCCGGTCGTTGACACCCGCAGAGCGAAACTACTCCGTGACGGAAAGGGAGTGTCTCGCGATAGTTTTCGCTCTGCGCAAGTTCGACTTGTACGTCGACGGCGTTGCGTTCGTGGTGGAGACGGACCATATGGCGCTAACCTGGCTGAAGCGCCTGGGCGAGCCGTCTGGCCGCCTGGCGCGCTGGGCTCTGACGCTGCACTTCACTGTGCGCTACCGGAAGGGAAGCACGAACGTGGTGGCGGACGCTCTGTCACGAGCCCCCGTTTCTGCTCCACATACTTCCGAAGCAACGCACGCGTGCGAGCACGGAGCTTTTTGCGCCGACCGCTCAAACGAAACCAGCCCCGAAGGGACGGCTGCCGTTTTGCAGCAAAACCCGGGCGATTCCGCATACCTGGTAGCCCCTGTCTACTCATCCGGTATTGCGTTCAGCAGAGAAGAGCTCCTCGAAGCTCAGCAGAACGATCCATTTTGTCAGTCAATCATTGACGGGCTCAGGGAAGAGCCGTGCTCTGAGATGGAGCAAGGTGGCGCGGCCACCGGGCGTCCGGTAACAGCTGGTATTGCTGTCGGCGCCGAGCACAATGCAGCTGGTACTGCTGCTGGTGCGTTGGATACGTATCTGCTTGATGCGGACGGACTCCTGCTGCGATACATACCATCGGAGGAGGCCTCTGACCCCTTCAAGGTGGTTATCCCGCGCAGTCTGCGAAGAGCGACTCTGAGCTATTTCCATGACTCGCGGGTGGCCGGTCACGCGTGCGGCCCTAAGACTTATTTTAAGTTGTGCAACTCCGTGACCTGGCCAGGCATGAAACGGGGACGCTCTCCACTTTGCCCGCTCATGCCGCGTGTGCCAAAGCGTGAAGCCCAGGGGTGGCAAAGCCCCAGGCCTCATGCAGTCGATCAACAGCCAGCAACCCTGGCAGATCGCGGCCTGTGACGTGATGGGCCCCTTTCCGAGGTCCAGCAGAGGTCATATGTATCTCTTAGCCGTCACAGACCACTTTACGAAATGGGGCGAGTTGTTTCCCCTGCGTAAACTAACGGCACGCGCAATATGGGACAAGTTGTCGGAAGTATTCACTCGGTTTGGCTACCCCCGCCGAGTTGATAACTGACAACGCGTCCTATTTCACGGCTAAGGTGTTCGTCGAAGCCTGTGCGGCCCTGGGCATTAAGCACCGAAAGACGACGACGTATCACCCACAAGCCAACCCCACCGAGCGGTTGAATCGGAACGTGAAGCACATGCTAGCGGCGTTTGCCGAACAGCACCGGACTGGGATGCATATCTGCCCGAGCTGAGCTTCGCTTTGCGTACAACCGTTAACCGCTCGACTGGGTTCACGCCCGCATTTCTCACTTTCGGGAGAGAGCTGCCCAACCCACTGGAAACCGTTCTGCGGGCTGGTGGGGGGGGGCGGGCCGCCGCTTCCTCGGCCCCGAGTGAGTACGCGGCGCAACTGCGCTCTAGGATGAAGCAGGCGATTTCGTTAGCCCGCAGAAACCTAGGTAAAGCGCGCGCTGGACAGAAGGCCCAGTACGACAAGGCACACAGGGAGGTCCGCTACAAAGCGGGTGACCTGGTCCTCAGACGCAACCACGTCTTGAGCGACGCAATCAAGGGCATCTCTGCTTCCCTGTCGGCCAAGTGGTCGGGCCCGTACCGAGTCGGGGATGCGCTCACCCCGCTCGTGTATCAGCCTGGTAGATCCGAAAGGGAAAACCAGTTGGCGGTCCAGTCAACGTCGCAGATCTGAAACCTTTCGTTGCGGCGCAGCGACGATTGGGATGATGAGGAGCAGCTCCCAGTCTGCGAAAGCAGCCGAAGCGCGGGGCGGCGGCCAAGCGGCCGAACCCCATCGCTACCGGTTGCGCAAGCGCGCATAATCACCCCGCTAACCCCCGAGGTAAGCAGAGCGCTCTGCCTCTGGCGCCTTCCCGCGAGAGGGAGCGTGGGTGGTTTTCCCTTGCGTCTCGTGCGCGCGGCGGAGGATCCCTTTTCCTCCATTGCCTGCCGAAGCGAGAACGCGGCGTTGGGGGAAGCAGGGCACGGAGGAGGGTGTGGCCTATCTATCACCCTCACCCGTTACCGTTGCCCTCCTCTCATCGCAACCACGAAGCGAAACCTCTGGTTTCCTCTCCTCTCGACGATAACCTTGGATGTAGTGTAATACCAGTGGCCTCCTTGTGCTCTGGGCGCACGAAACTCCGGGTTATTGAACCGCTGCACCAGCGTTAGGGTTCCCTTTTTGGCCCTAGCCTGGCCCGAGCACCCTGTTTCGCTTTCCCATTCGGAGAGCAGCAGCAGGGAAGTTGGGCGTTGTTTGCTGTTACTCCCGACTTCTACTTCCCGACTTCTTTCCGCAGCGCATCCCCCCCCCCCCGGCGTTTGCCCCCGGTCTGGTCCCGTCACCCGCAGCCACACCACGCGCGGCCGGTTGCTGCAGTCCCTGGTTCTGGCATCGCTGGCAGCCCAGGCCCCGTCCTCAGGCCGCACCCGCTTGACGCGGTTTTGCGACGATCGAGATGCAGCCTCCTGAGCCGGCGCTCCTGGCGCCTCCCCGAGGCACCTGCCTCGGGCGCTTCCCAACTGGCAGCACCAGAGTGCTCGGAAAGCTGCTCTTCTGGGCTCGTCACAGGCAGGCCCGGCCTGCACATTCCATCGGGGCCACGCCCCCTGGCCGACCTGCTCCTCTGGGGCCCTCACCACCAAGGCGGCCGGTTCGGCGGCCGTCACTGTGGGCCTAACGGACGAACCACTGGCTCAATGAGGCCCCTCCTGTCTGTGGAGATGTCGGCCTGCCTGCTGCTTACGCCTGTGGCCTCAGCCTGCGGCTTACATCTGCTGCCCCAACCTGCTGTTCCTGGACTGCCCTACCTCCGGTGACTACAAGGACGCGCTGGACTGAAGGGTGTCGTGAACTGTGCGTGTGGTGTGGCGCTGCTTCGAACTGTTGCGGACTTTGCGGACCTTTGTTGACCGGGGGCGAGTGTTATTAATTTTGGGGATGTGTTGTGCTTTTGCTCGGCAGCGGTGGTCCAAGCGGTGCAGGCTCGGTCTTGAGGAGGGGGGGATTGTGGGGGCGCGTGTTCCCCTACGCCTCGCTTGCACATGTTTTCGCGAGCTGGGAGCCGCCATTTTGGGTAGCCGGCGCGTCACGTAGGTCGTGTCCTCTTCACTGACCCCGCGCGACGCGCCGAACCGGCTGCCGCGAACGTGTGCGCGAGGGCGAGTGGGAAGGGAGGACCGGTCGTCGCCTTCTCCCTCGCCGCCCTCTCCTCGAGCGCCGGGGGAGACCTCCTCTCCCCCCGAGCCGACCTGCGGGCCGCGCGAATGGTCCGCGGGGACTCTGCCGAGAGATTCTGCCCTGATCGGTCGCCTCGGGATGCCTCCCCTGCTCCCGCGGCCGTGATGACGGATATCGAGGTCTGAGCCCAGCGGCTTGAGCGAGCGACAGGAGCCACTGTCTCCCCGCGAGCGATAGTCGTGTTGTCTGGTGTATGCACTGTATCTGCCAGGCAATAAAGCCTTACTTTGGATTGCCGGAGCCTGTCTACCGCATGTGAGTACCCGAACCCGTGCGTGAGTCTTCGGATTCCGCAGGGCTAGTGTACGGCGCGTAGCGTTCTCTAGCAAAGCTAGCCGGGGTCCTCTGCTATCCCGTACGTTAGCCCACACGTTAAAGATTCCCAGGTGGTCAAAAAATTAATCCGGAAACTCCACTACGGCGCGCCTCATCGCCTGCGTTGCGCTGGTGCGTGAAACCTACATGAAATCAATCAATCAATCAATCATCAATCAATCAAAATCAATCAATCAATCAATCAATCAATCAATCAATCAATCAATCAATGAACCAACAAATCAATCAAACAATCAATCAATCAAAACTTGTTCATGCGGAATGGAGTAGAAAAGGTTTCCAACATCAATTGTGAAAGTAGAGCACCGGCATAGATTACGTTCTTGTAAAACAGCCACTTGCACTGAACGAGGAATAATAAAACCAACCGCAATATGCAAAGTCGACAGCTTCTTTTGCAAAAACCCCGACATCTCGTGTTGCCAAGTGCCGCGTTCACTAACAACAGCCCGGAAAGGTACACCTGCTTTATGTGTTTCGGCGGAGAAAAACACATTCAGCTGACATTTTCCCGAACTTTTTACACTTGTGGCCAACTGAGACAAATTAAACTCGTTAAAAAGGGTCCCAGCTTTCTATTTTAATTTTGAGGGCTGAACAGAAACATTAGCAAAAGACTTGTCAACGGCCTGTAAGGCCTTTTCATCAAACATGCATTTTGCCATATTTGATGATACATTCGATGATGATCCTACACTGATACATTTTTCGTGTTCCTTAGCCCAGTTGCCAAACAACAGAAAAATGTATCACTTGTACATCTCTCACCCTTTCTAACAGAGAGCTTGCGTATCCGGATCACGCATGACCACTATGTCTATCGCTAAGTGTAGTAGTCAGTGCTAACAGGTTTTGTCTCTCTTATTTCTTGCTTGTGTTCTCAGTAATGTATACTATATATATATATATATATATATATATATATATATATATATATATATATATATATATGCCTGTTTTTTCATTAAAATCTTCAGTTGCGAGTGAGCGGTGTGTATGTTTTTCCTTCTCTGTCTTCATCTTTTATGCGCAGTTTTCACCATAAACATTCACCAACTTGCCCAGTTAACCGCACTCGTAAACCTTTAGCCTAAAGCAGGCTATGACAAGGTCACGCGAAAAACTACATTGAATTAAAATATTTGATTAATTTCGAAATTTTCAGCGCGCATTTTTCTGGGTAACTTTGCGTACATGGTCGGCTCTGCACCCAAACACAAACTTCGGGCACCTCTGTCACATAATTTTTGGCGGGTGAGTATATCCTGCTTCAGTCTGCACACATCGAGCAACAACTAAAGCCCCATTGCGCACTTGAGGGACCTGCGTTGCATACAATTAGGTTGCGCCGACTCGAGTAAGAAGCGTCGGTGTTATAAGCTATAAGCACAAAGTAGGCCCAGATCAAACCTTTGCCCCTAACGAGCCAATGATCGAAGAAAATAGTTAACAGTTTGCTAACTAATCAACTCCGCTGCCGTTTATCCACTTCGCTTCGGCGTGCTTTCAGCCTGGTGCTGAGACACGCGCGTTTTTTTTCTTTGTGCCGCATACTTTATATACAGAAAAAAAAAAATGTATCTCGAAAGCAAGAAGCTGCGGTAAGCATTCGTTAGCGTCGAACTGCACAAAAACTCCGCCTGGTTTCTTTAACTTCCTAGCCTCAATTGTTTTCTCTTCTTCCATATGCGAATTTGAAAACTGCACTGAACCTCAAGCGCGGTCCAGAACAGCGTTAGAAATGCTAGTTTGAAATTTTACAGGACTACGCTTTATCCGGAACAATCCTCTTAGCGCTTCGTTTGGCTTTCCTCCGTTGTTGAAGCCGCACAACCCCTTTTCGCTAACGGATATGACCGGCGGTTGCCTCAAGGGTTTATTTATAGCTTAGAATAAAAAAAAGCACTTCCAAACTACGACACGATAAGCACGCATTACCATGATAGTCATCGTCATAGGGAGTTGGATTAATTGGCGCGAATCGCTCACCTGTGAGAGGCAGGTGGCTCGGCACTGGGCCATGCGCAGCAGTCCCTCGAGCGCCTGGCCCGCACCCACGTCGGCCTCCCGCAGAGCCCTCACCACGAGGCACGGCATGCACACCAGCACGGAGAGGGCGCCCAACACGGCCGCACGAGTGACGAGCATGGCGATGACAGGGTACGGCGACGGCGGGGGCTTCTCGAAGTGACGAGTGCCAGGAGCCACCGCCATTCTTAACACGGCTTCGTTTCCCGTTTTTTTCTACGCGGGCGGCCTGTTTCCGGTCTCCTTCTGACGCAGATGTAAGACGCGTGCCCTTCGTTTCCTCAACACTCAGGGCGCTTCAGGGGAGGGAGGCGGCATCTCCGGTGGGAAACGAGGCTGGCCGTTTTCCATCCCACCGTCATTTCCCTCTGGATTCTTCCCGGAGCAACGCTGAAGTAATGGGTGGAAACCGCTGAGCGTTTAGTTTCCCCGCTCATGCTTGGTTGGTTTCCTTTTCTCTTTGAATTACATACAGCTGTAGTGCAAATCTGCAAACACGTGCGCAGTTTGCGGCTTGTTCAAAGCAGTAGCACAAATAGTAAACGTGAGAAGCAGAGCAAGTAGCATCCAGAATTCATGTATTTTTTATTCTTCGAATTATTTCCCCCGTTTTCTCTCAACCGCTTACTTACACATTGTGGTTCCTGTTGTGTACGCCAGCGCAGCGACACACAGCCGCTCCAGCAGCACTACGTCTCTTGTGTTTGCGAGCACGGCGATTGAATGTCCAGAAAGCGCTGGGCAAGCCCGGCTTGGCGACATTCAGGCTTGCGCTTTCCCCACCCCCTGTTTGTCGATCACAGCCATTTCATGTTCACTTCTCTCTCGCTAACCTAGGGTGAAATAAACACTCACTTCCCGGCTCCCGTGTCGAGTAGTCTTGCTGGCCGAACTCCCCTGGACCGAACATACGAAAACCTCATTGCGTGTGCGTGCGTGCGTACGTGTGCGTTCGTGTGCGTGTGGGTGTGCGTGCGCGTGTGCGTGTGCGTGTGTGTGTGTGTGTGTGTGTGTGTGTGTGTGTGTGTACCTATATATGCTTATACAAGTAATGAATTTCACACAGGCGCCGAGTATATACACCGATTCTCGTTATGTTCCACACAGAAAATCAAGCGTTTTAAAGCTAAGCTCTCTACCTAGCCAACGGTTCTTTCGTGGCGGACGGGACACGAAACTCGCAACTCGGCTGTGGAGGCGGAGGGCGCCTTTCACTCACGCAGCATAGTGTAGATGGCGCGGCGATAGGGCGCTATTACCCCGCGCTCTCCGTGATCACCCCGGCTGGCGCCTCGGCGGGACCCTTCCTTCCGCTTTGTCGTCTGCTTTACCGACGCTGTTGGGCCTGTTTTAGCGCAGCTTCGCGTCCCTTGCGCGTTTACTTGGCGCGGCTTGATTAACTTGTTCGATAGCACCTGCTGGGTAATCCGGACCCGACGGAATTAAGTGGTCGTACGGCAAAGATACCTTAAGGATTAGTTTGCATGTCGGGAAAACAAAATGTATACAGACCACTTACAGTCATCTGGCCGCTAGAGAAACGTCACGTTTTGCGCACTGCTTGTGACGAATGGGACTGAGTTTTCTAAATTGCTGAATACCAATTCGGTTGTGTTTTAACAGGTATTACGAAAGAGAAATGGAGCATCTGTTTGTGATAAATAGCGATTGTGAGAGTTCCGTCAGCGTTCTCGCAATTCTCAAACTTAGGAAACTATTCAGTTTAAATCTGTATAAAAGGGAATAATTAAGCTCACATGCCACATTGTTTCGGTGTCTGCGCTTGTGTCGCGCGGTGGTGTAGCCCCGAGCTAGCACATCAGGATGGCTAGGTTCTGCTGTGTCACCCCTGGAAACATGCTCTTCTCCGTTTTCTTTCTTCCGACGCACGACCGGGCTACAGCGGCGGCGTCCGCCGCTCGAGCCCAGCCGTGGCCGACGCTGCGGCGTTCGGGACGTCGCCCTCGCGAATCTACAGTAGAGCTTTGAAGAGCTACATGTGTGAATTCAAGTGACGTCGCATGTTGGATTGTTGTGGGGGTCATTCACAACTTTGCTTTCGAACCGCCTTCACAGTGTGGATTGGAGCCAATTTTTTTTTGCTTAGTTTTAACTACTGAAGACGTTCCGACTCATTCATGCACGATATATTTTACAGTCACCTGGGCTTTCATAAGTTCGCGGGTTGTGCTTCCACAAATAAAGTTGCTGGAAGCTAACGCCCGTGTGCGTCCTCCATCTTCGCCCTTGCCTTCTTTCTGAGCTGTGGTTTTCTCGTTACGTTATGTCGCATCAACCGGAGCAAAACATATAGCGCTCTTCCGAAATGCAGCAAATTGGCGAGCGGAGCCCTGCAATCCGTGTTTCACGAATCTTTCTCGGGCCCGGTCTCGTAACTTGCGAAGCGGATCCCCCATGTACCCGCGCCCACAGACAGCCATCGCTGCCGCATCGGGCTGACTTCCATCGGGCTGACTGCGACAACTGCTGTGGAGCTGCGTCGACAGAGCACAGCGTCTTCTTGGAGTGATTGATTGATTATGAGGTTTAAAGTACCGACGCTACTCAGTCGAAGAGGTGCGCCGGAGTGGAGGGCTCCGGAGTAAGATTAATTTTGACCAGCTGGGGTTCTTTAACGTGCGCTGAAATCTCGAACACACAGGCGTTTTCGTTTTCTGCCTCCTTCATTTTCCCGGAGTGGCTGGTCCGCAGGTGTGCTCGCGCTTTCTGCTAAGAATGTCTTTTCAGTCATGCCAATAATCATCGCCCACCTCACAAGTCCCGGCAGTCCTGGCTTTAAATACGTTTTCGGAAGACTTGGTGCAAGGAATAAACTTCAAACGAGCCATTGGTCACTGGAATATCCTTTTTTTAAATTCATTGTAATTATCTACTTGGCCGTACACACAGAACACAAATAAGCCGGAATAGGAGTAAAAGGCTTGCAGCATAACTCAGTACCAATTCGGAGTTTTCAAACTCCTTGCAATGGGAGTTTCGCCTTACTCCCATTATTTCCGTAGTTTTTTGAGTAGCATATGGGAGTTTCATTTTACTGCCACTACAATGGATGTTTCCCGGGGGACCCTTGGGAGTGTATTGTTTCCTCCAACTGGGAGTTTTCAGGGGGCGCATTGGGAGCAGTGTTGACCTGCATTCGAGGTTTTTTTTTTGTTTTTGTTTTTGTGCGCTTGATATAAGCGCTGCAGAGGAATTTATTACTGTATTTGGGAGTTCTTATTGGACGCACAGGCCGCATTTTTCTTTTTCGTTTAGGATTACGTAATTTCTAATCTTTTTCCGCTTCAAACATTGAATGGCGAAACGGGAAAAGTTTGTTTTCTGCACAGTCAATATATTGCATAAAAATTACATAAATACGATATATGTGTGAACACGTTAATAAGATAATAAAAACAGTGACAACAAAACACCTACATCGAGAACACAAGATATCTTGGTAAGAAATTTATCTACTACAACACTACTCAGCGAAAAAAATTTAAGCCATTTGCAAACAATGAGGTCACCATGCCGTCGGTGCGCTGTTTGCTTGCACCTGCCTCCCAAACGCTGACGTTGCCGGACCTCCTGGCACGCTCCCCAGGAAGCCACAGCAGCACCTGCATTAGAGGGATAGCAAAACGCTTTAAATCTGCGGCAACGAATACAGAAGCATATTTGGCATCGGACCTGAAAAAAAAAAAAAAAAGAAACGGCACTGTAAAAACACTGAACTTGTCACTCTTCTGTCCAACTTTCCGTAATGTCTGAATGTTTATTTAAAGCTACGCAAAATTGCACTTCCGTCCGAGAAATCTGCGCTCACTAGTTCGTCAAAACGAAGTGCTGTGCTGTTCGAAAGGGAGCGCGACCCTTGTGGCGACCAACTTCTCAAAATGCTTCCTCTCCCTCTTTTCTTTGCGTGTAGTGTTCTGGAAGCGAGCTTCAGGTTTTACCACCCGCACTGCCCCTCTCTCCGCACACTCACAGTTAAGGAAAAATTTCTGTCGGAGTGACGCCTGCGCCCCCCCCCCCCCCCCCCCCCCCTCCTTGAAAAATTGGCTGCGTATCTGCTCCTTTCGTTGCAAATGTCGTCTAAAGACGATGGTCTTTGTAGACATTTGCCAAGGAAATGCCCCTCTTTGCTTTTTTTGCTCACCTCTCATGCTGTTCCTGTTCCGCCGCGCTCATGCCAAGGTAAACATACTAAAGGTTTTCTCAAGGCGATTTGAATTTACCGCGTTCCACTGCTACAGGCGGGGTTCCTCGATGCCAGCGCTGCAGTACGGCGGAGACGCGCGTGAATCGAGGTGGCCGACTTCAAGGTTTATAGAACCGCGTTGCCATGCTCCACGTGCGTTCCTAGCAGAACGTGAAACCTAGCTAGTGGAACCTTTCTTTGCTGTTGCCGCGTGATTTCTTTTATGCCGCCAGTAGGTGGCGGTTTTCTGCAGTAGATGTAGAATATCATTTGCTATCGAAATACCAAGCGTCCAGGCATTTTTTAATAAAGGAACACTGCAAATATCCCCTGTGTACTAATTTTCTGTCTTATATTTCCGTAATGTCTTGTTCTTGTCCCACAAAGTTGACAAGTATGAACATATAAACCGGGCTTAAACGTTTACATTTGGGTGTGAGTATATAAGTCGATTGCGCAGCAAGCATTTTACTTTGGCCGGGTGGCTGAATCGAGTTACAGACAGACAGACAGACAGACAGATCAAAATTTCTGGGTTTAAGTAGCCCAAGAAAGACTATCGTCTTTAAAAAAATGAAATAAGCAGTCGCCCGTCGACTCTACAGAATGCTTCCTCGAATGGCGTTTGCTGGTTATAGTTACACGCGCCTAGCGTACGGAGAGCTCCCACGGGACCCCCACCTTCTCCCTTTCCAGTGAAAGCAATTAATCGCCGGCGGCACACAGCAGTCCCCCTCCTCGTCGCAGGCGCGGCTGGCACCACACGTACTTCTCAAGAAAAGCTGCCGCCCTGCGACGTTTGACCGGCCAACTTCACCTTCGCCTGCCAGTAAGCCACAGACACAACCTAACAAAAACACCTAACAGCCGTTCAGAGTTCGGACAGTTTTCTTTCTGCTCGCGAGTGTGAATGAGTGAGTGTTCTGCTCGAGACCCGCGCAAATACGCATTGCTTTCACACCGTTCGGCCTCCCCAATGACGTTCCTGGCATGGCGCTGTCTTCCACGCACAACGCTCACCTCCAGTGGCGGAGAATCACCCGTGCAGTGACGCGGGAAACACGCTTAGTTTATTTGACACTAGAAGGGGCACAAGTCTCCCAAAATGTTGGGTACAATAAAAAACGTGAAAATCTTACCTTCAACCACCTCGCAGAGGCACAACCGCGTTGTTTTTAACGAGCCACTCTCAGCGATCACAGCATTTAGGCCTCGCGTCGTCTCGCTGGCGTATTCCGTCGGCTCGAAGGTCGGCGACTCGGAGGCGACGTTGCAGTGTGCGTCGCACGGTAGTCTAGGCTGGTTCCACAATGTTCGCAACGAGCTTCGATTGTCCGGAAGCACTTCACATCCGTTCGTGCGGCCGCAAGTTCACATCGACAATAAATTTTCGGGGACGCTGGAGCTCACACGATACACGACACCAACTGGCAGCCATTTTGTAAGGAGGCGTAGAGGAGGAAGGAGTGAAGGAGGAGGAGAAGGAGATGGAGGAGGCGTGGGAGTTTTTAATACTCCCATTATGACAAACGCAGTATTCACAGCTAGATACTGCCTTTTGTGAAGAGGTACAATCGTGGTAAATGCGCCTATTTACGACGGCTTGTGGCCCCCGGTGCAAACTGGCAGTTTTTCCACCATCATAGTACCACACGTGGGAGCAGGCCGCCTGCCGTGAGGAGTTTAAAAGACGTATTCCAGCCAAAAAACTCACATTCAGGCTAACTTGTGTTTTGTGTGTAACCCTCCTTCCCGCTTTTCATCCGTTTCCGTCTTAGTGGTGTCCTTTCGTCGGCCTTCTCCAGCTGAGATATCGAAGTCCGCATTGAACTGTTTGGCGAACACGCGAGTGGCATGTGTGGCAGGACCACCCACGAGTTTCAGCTGAAGTTTCTTCACTTCCGTCAGGAGGAGGTATAATGTGCCACTCCATCGCGCTAAACTGCCGTACTAGGCCCACTACCGCGAGCCGGTCTAGTTTGAATCTATCCATGGCACCATTTTTTCAATCTATCTATGGCCCCATTTTTCAGTCTATAAAATTTCAGTGGTTAGAGTGCGGTCATCCTTGTCGTTTTTGTAGCGTAAGCTATACTGGCCGAGGTTGAGCAGTTTCGCGTGGACCTTGAGGGGCCGTGCTGCAGAAGCGCGAGGAGCCTTGGATCGGATTGGATTGAATTGAATTAGATTGTAGTGGATTGGATGGGAAATTCAATACAGTTGGAGTACGGGTGTGCACAGAATTGGGTCTGCACATTCTCCGGTCTGCGCATTCCAGAGGGGTAACGTCATAGCCACGGCAGACGCACTGGCGCCGGCTCGTTCCGATCTGTGCGCCTCCGTTGCGCAGTAGCCAAGACTAACGGGGCGACGGAGCCTCTTGATAGCCGTTTCCCGTGGCTCCTGGAGAGCCGTGCTGCGCATGCGCGAGGAGCAGTGACTGGACTAGACCGGACTGGACTGGATTGGATTGGATTGAATTGGATTGGATTGGAAATTGTTTTAGCAGCAGTAAGCATGATACTCAGCTTATCATAGACAACCAGGAAACTTAAGAATAACCAGCTGAACCTTAGCTCACGCTATGCATATCCTGGCAATTGTTTGTTCTTGCGCAAACGTTGCCGTGCACTAGGTCCCGGTCGGGACAAACCGTTAGGCGTGCTGTGTACGACCGTGACCTCGGCGAACAACGGAAGAATTAATCCCCTGACAAGGAGCAGACGGCAGGCTGCAGGTTTATGCGTGCATATGGACGGATGAAAGTGCTATTTGGCCGTGTATAACAGTACAAATTGTGCGCGAGAGTAATGTCAGCGTAGCATCACTTCCGGGCGTACGCCTAATACACGCACTCGGCCGTTGACTTAAAAAGCGAAGTGCGCGTACGCCGTCATGTATAGTGCGTGTGCGAATGTTAATCTTTGGGTCCGAGTTCAATCTGCTCCTGAGCTTTATTCGAGACATTAGCGACAGTGGAGCATCCGATACACCTTGATCGAAAGCGGTGCATTCACGCGATCACGCTTTACATTTGTAGAAGTCGCTATTGGAACCGCGTTGATAGAAAGGGTATAGGTTGCGCCGTCTTCGGCATGCAGCGTCGCCCCAAATAAAGTTGCAACACGCAGGCCGTAGTATAAGAAGTTATCCCGTCTATTTTGTTTCAAACGGCGCTAAGGCTGTTGGGCGCACCCTGCTGAAGGCTGGTCGCAGTTCTCGGTGTTCTTTTTTTTTCATTGTATTGTGTTTGCTATGCGCATCCTAGATAGCACCAGTGTAGGTTAGCGCTAGGAAATAACCAAGTTCACCGAAGAAGGGTACTTATTTTATTTACTTCTTATACGAAAAGTATTTTTGTTGTGAGGCGTCATTTGTAGACACTGTAATAGCGACGAAAAGTTTGCCCGTGTTCTGCCCAAGGTAGGCGCAACGCTTCTGTCGCAGGCAGAGTAATTTTGCAAAGCAAGGTGCACAAACACGGACGCTTGTCCGTGTTTTCCTTTCTTGTTCTGGTTTGTGTGCGCTATTTTGAAAGATGAATCAATTCCAACAAGGCCGGCTCACCGTGATGCAAGTTGAGTGTATGCATATAGCTCTCAAGGAAAGCGTAGTTGCGCTTTCAACCGCCATATTTATTTCCAAACCCGTGCAGAGAAGCCACCCCGTCCCGCATCTAGGAGCAGGGTGCCGGAACGAAACGAAAACCGGAACCGAAAAACGAAGAAAAAAAAACGATATTTTTGGCCAGAACGAAAACCAAAACATAATGTTATTTATTTTTTCGTTCACTGGCGAAACCGAAAAAAATTTTGTTTCAGTTTTTGGCTTCAGTTGCAAGTTCAGGTATTTCGGAATTCATTTTATTTTCCATGCATCGAAGTGGAGGAGAGGAGAGAGAGACCCGCGCAACACGCCCGCCCCGCGCGCGAGCTCTCTCTCCCGCCGAGCTCCGCGATGCGAGCGCCCTCACACGCCCGAGCGCGCTCCTCCTCTCCACTCACTCTCCGCTACTCCGCCCGAGCTCCGCGATGCGAGCGCCCTCACACGCCCGAGCACGCTCCTCCTCTCCCCTTGCCCTCCGCTACTCCCGCCCGAGCTACCACCTGCTCCGGTTGCTAGGCGCGCCACAGCTGTTGCTAGGGGCGAGGAGGAGCGCGGAGAGATAACGCCTGCGGGCGCACGCCGACGGAGCACGACGACCCCCGACTAAGAAATGCATTCGCATTTACGACGATGACGACGACGAAGGCAGATAGAACTACGAGGCGCGCGCTCACGTGCGCTCGCGCTGGAGGAATGCAGGCGCACGCCGGCCAACACCTGCGGGCGCACGCCGCTCGACGGACGCAAGACAACCCCCGACTAATAAATGCATTCGCATTTAAAAGAAGGGGCTCAGCCCACGTGGTCTTTGCAAGATTATGTAAATTGTGGCTCTAAAACAAACATACAAAATGCTGGCTGGAGTGGTGCTAAGCTCGAGCGTCAATAGTACCAAGTTATTTTGCAAGAACGTACGAACCGCCTGCAAGTGTGAATCCTTATTCAATTCTCGATTCGCCGCGTTTCCTTTCGTCTTGGAGCTTGCCACTGACACAATAATATCATTAAAGTTTTGGTATCCCGGCAATGAATAAACGGTTTTCGTTCGATAATTGAACTCAGAATGACATTTGTACCACGCACCAAGGCTGATTTCAGGTGGAGGTGGAATGCCATGCAGACCGTTGCTCTTCTTTAACCAAACAAATAGTACCTTATATATCATATTATGTAGATTCTTTGACGGCGGAAGGAGCTGAAACTTTGTGTAAGCTGTGCATGACTCACGAATAAACTGAGCCCTGAACTCTGTGAAAAAATTCGGCCACCATAGCAATTGAGACGCGAAAACTGAGGAAAAAGCAGAATTTGTGGTCTTCCCTTTTAAGTTGGCTTTTCTGAGGTCTGCCCATCCTGTTGGTAGATCGGTCACTGATGACGCCGGTGCACGCCGCCTCTATCAACTGGAACACCGGCACGTCAGAGATTACGTCATCAGTTGGCACAGCCAATACCATACACGCGCCTATCCACCCGAAGATATGTCCACTACAACTCAGACAAAGTCCAAGACCAACTCCCGCACTTCGAACCCGAAAGAAATTCTGAGCGCCCTGAATGCGATGACAGCGCAGTCGGATATAGACGCCGGTGTCATAACGCGAGAGGCCCGATTCCGTCCACGGCAAGCGTTTTAAAGCAAAGCTTTCTACCTCTACCCCCCAAGGGTTCTTTCGCGACCGTTGGTGTCACCAGAAAACTCCAGCCAACAAATAAAAGAATTTACTGGCGCCGCCGGGAATCGAACCTGGAACTAATAGACTAACAAGGCGGGAGCCCGTTGTCTTACCGATTTAGCTACGAGCCCACGCGAACACGGGCAGACAAATGGTGTACTGACCAAGCACATCTACGGGTTTACCCCCTGCCTTCTCGCTGAATGCCACGTGAAAGCGTCACACGACCACTCACGCCCGTCTAGCGGCCCTGTGCGCACCTTGCTCATGTGCTAAGAGTTACAAAAAATTAAAGGAACCTCACACCAATCCATGGAATCGCACTTTTAGTACGCGAATGTGCTAAAGCCTGTGGCCTCCAGTTTCACGTAAAAAATTCACACTCTTGTCGTCCGCCCTCTCGCCAACCAAGCAATACATCAAATACTCCTTCATGGCCAGGCCTTCACTCCAAACCCTAAGCACTCAAGATCCTGGCCTACATTTCCAGCCAACACCAAGGTGACGTCTCCTTGCAGCGCCTCAAAAAACAGCATTATCTAATGCATACACATGATCAGGCGAGTTGCCAACCAAGAAGCCAGGACCTAAAAGAATCCGGTACCAGTTTCGATTAATTGAAGCTTTGTCCTCTCGAGAGTTACTTACGCAAACCCCTATCTTCTTCTCGACAAGGAAGACATAGAGATGCTTTATATAAATGATTAGAAAGGCGGTCGAGCAGGCCATTGGTCTTCTCATGATAGCGTCCCACACTGAGGCTGCTTAGCACGGGGCTCCACAACACGGTGGAAGAGCTGATAGAAGGCCATCTTTCTAACCAGAAGGTCCTACTCAGAACTGCGTTGGGTAACCGCATGCTTTCACCAGATTGGCGGGCAGCCCAGAATGTCACCTGATTGACGTACTTCCCAGACTCTGGCGACATAAAACTAAAGATTGCTCCCTTTGCTTAGAAATATGAACCCCTCACATGACGAGGGTCAACGAAAAGCACGGGCTCAAGCGCTAAACACCACCCTCGGGGCTCATGCAGTTATCTACACAGACTCTCCAAACATCGAGGGCAGCAACACGCATCATCGTGGCTACCTCCAGAACCAACCTCCTTGCGTTACCTCCTTAGGACCCACAATGACGGCAGCAGAAGAGGCAGCCATCACCTTGGCTCTCACTCAACCAGGGGTCGGAGGGTAGTCACCGATTCCCAGCAAGCCTACTGGAATTACCAGTCGGGTTGGGTGTCCTGACCTGCACTGTGCGTGCTAAAAAAACCACTCCCCAAACGGTTCCATTCAGCTCATCTGGACACCGCCTCACAGCTTCAATGGAGGGCAACAAATACGCCCACCCAACAAGCCTGCGCTTTTACCCTCCCGTGCTATGGAGACTGCACGAGGACAGTCACCCCTTGTCACGTCCAGGGAGATAATCCAGCATTATCGCCTTCTGAGACAGACCGGACCTTCGCCTTACCCTGACCTTTCCGTCTCGTCGCCTCCGTCCGCGGCGCAGAGACGGAGAAGTCAGATCGTCTAACACCGGGTTGGAGCTTACTTTGATTTTATAAAAAAAAGTTTCCACTCTTGTGCTACACCAATACAACTCAACCAAACACCGTTCATGCATCATGCATTGACTTAACCTTACCAAGAATATCTCTTTCGAAGTAAAAAATGGTGTGGTTAAGTGCATTTCACTTCTCTCTGGTTTTACTGTTTGTAGAGCGATGTGAGTGAATTTAAGTGACGTCGCATGGGTAATCGTTATGGGTGCCGTTTACAGCTTTGCTTTCCAACCACATTCACGGGGTGGATTGGCGCGATTTTTTTTTAAATGCATAGCATTTTAGTAACTCACAATGTCACGCGGCGTTGGCGTGCCTTGTCGTAGTCCGCATGCGCGCCTTGTCGTAGTCTGCAGCCAGGCCACTACACTATAAAAGAAATAACAGTTTCCGGCGCCCGGTTTCGAACCCATGACGGCGCGGGCGGAACTCAAGGTGCCCGGCGCACTACCGACCGAGCCACGAAACCGACACAGATTTTGATGCACCGAACGCGCCTTATATCCTTCACTCATTTCTCGTTTGTTTCGAAAGCGCCACAAGTTGTCCCGCGCCTCCAAAAGATGGCGACACGGGTCCCGCGATCGAGAGATACGACTTGCCGGCGCAGCCCCTCGGAAATGCTGTGCATTTGATTGTGCCCCTCGCGAGGGGGATGTCTTTTTTCTTGGGGCGAGCAATCACCTCAAGTGCTTGTGCCTTTTTCCTCCTCTCCACTTTCCTCAGATATCTTGACCTAGCACTTTCCTCCTCTCCACTTGGCTGCGCCGAGTTTTGAGCGTCGCCAGGCACGGATGGAACTCAAGTTGTAACAGCTCCCCTGTTAAAAAATTGACGGCAATCCATGCTGTGAAAGTGGGGGAAAGAAAGCGTTAAACGACACCCACAACAATTGCTCATGCGACGTCACTTGAATTCACACGCGTAGCTCTACGAAGAGCCAAACCAGAGATTCTGCGAGCCGTTACCTGGAATTCCCAGGGGCGGCGTCCCGAACGCAGCAGCAGCGTCGGCCACGGCCGGGCTAGACTCCGCCGCTCTAACGTGGCCGGCGTGGCCGTGAGTCGGGAGAAAGAAAGCGGAGAGAAGCGCCTTTCGAAGGGTGAGACAGAGGAACCTAGCCATCCTGGGGCCCAATTCTCTAAAAAAAGGGGCGTCGCTTTGAAACTATGTGATGGCGCCATGCAGATGCATCTGTTCTGGGGTTGGGGCCGTCGCTTTGAGTGCACATGAGGCACCAGATAAGCCATAGCAAGAGGCGCAAAGCGACGGGCACTATCCCCCGTCATCTTGCTTGTCGCTTTGTGCCCATGCCACAGTGCTTTTCTTGGCTTATCTGGTGCCTCATGTGCACTCAAAGAGGCGGCCCCAACCCCAGAACACATGCATTTGCACGACGCCACCGCGTCGTTTCAAAGCGACGCCCCTTTTTTTAGAGAATTGGGCCCCTGATGTGCTAGCTTGTGGCTACACCATCGCACGACACAAGCGCACGCAGACACAGAAACAATGCGGCATGTCAGTTTAGGATTCCCATTTATGCCGATTTAAACTAGTTAGTTGAGTGAGTTTAAGAATTGCCAGAAAGCTGAGGGAACTTTTATAATCGCTTTTTATCAGGACGAGTTGCTCCTTCCGCCTTTTGTAATATCTCTTAAACACAACCGAATTGGTATTCATCTATTTACAAAACGCAGTCCCATTCGTGGCAAGCAGTGCGGAAAAGGTAGCGTTTTTCTAGCGGCCAGATGACTGTATATGGTTTGTACATTTTGTTTTCCCGCCCTGCAAACTAATCCGTAACGTATCTTTGCCGTACGACCCCTTAATTCCGTCGGGTCCGGGTTACCCAGGAGGTGCTGTCGCACAAGTTAATTAAGCCGTGTGAAGGAAACGCCCAATGGAAGCGAAGTTGCGCCAAAACATACCCAAAACAACCGTCGCTAAAGCAGACGACAAAGCCGGACCGCTCATGCCCCCGCCGGCGAGCAGGCACCCCGCGCGGCCAACGCTGGGTAAATTCACCGCGCCATCTACAGTGTGCTCCGTGAATAAAACCCTCCGCCCCCCCCCCCCCCCCCCCCGTTCCCACACACACACACGCACCTATCGCGTTGGGAGTTTATTGGCCGGCACGCTCCAAAAGAACAGTTGGCTGGTAGAAATAGAAAGCTTTGCTTTGAAACTATCCAGTTAGACACCGAAGAAAACGATCTCTGGTTTGTGGAACTACAAAAAATCATCTTCGTCCTCGCCGTCGTCGGTTGTTTTGCGCCCCCTCCTTCAAAAAACTTCCGAAGCCTCTGACGTTGGTTTGCATTCACGTTGTCAGCGCACAGCGGGCGTAGTAAAAAGCTTGTTAGCAGCGTCTTGGAATTGCCGTGTACGTTTTAGGCGCTGCAGTCACGTCGTCTGCCATCTGATGGGTTTCCTAAGCGCACGAATAAGGCTCCCGTGTTAAAATACACACTGAAAGTTGTACTTTCGTTTAACTTTCTTAAAGTAGGCTTTTCTAATGAATATTTGTGCTCTGTTACTAAGAAACAATTCTATAAAGATGTACTTGACTATGTTCTCCAGTACAGATCAATGTACTCTAAGTGGTCAGTGCTGGCCGTCCGTATTAAAAAGGCCAAAAAATTGCTATAAAATCAGCAATGAAAACGTTTTTTTAAGCTGCATTGTAACACTCTACCAGTTGCAAGCAGGTTAGCGGAGAAGGGCATGTTTGTGCCGTGGACCACGAACAGTAGGCTAGGTAAGGTACTTGAAACCATTGATTATGTATTCATTGATTGGTGGGACCGTGTGGTTAATTGGGATATCCAACATCGAACACTGAAAAAGGTAATACCAGTCATGCCTAACAGAATCCGCCTTCTGCCGATGCAGAATGACAAGGGCGTCCCGCGCGACATGAACATAATTTTAGGTCTCTATAGTATATGAAAATCACGAATGGCCGGCTGTGAATCATGCTGCGCGCGAGAACTTCATTCGGAGTGTTGTCTATCTGCGGCATGTGTATCGCCTTTACGCTGAACAGCCTTAGTGGTTGCCAGTTCTCGATGAGTTGGTTTCTCTAAAACAAGTTGACGTAAACGTGTCTTTGGGGAAATCCCTAAAGCGTTATTTTAGTGATTTTGTTGAGTACCTGTTTCGTGTCTAAGTAGGCAATAAAGCAAGTCGATTAGGAGCAATTGGATGCACGCCGTCTTTACAACGAGAGAGACCCAGGTATAATTCCGGTCACGGGAACCCTTTTGTTCTTTCACTTCGCCCGCAATCATTCATCATCATCGTCGGAGAAAGTTGGCTTTCCTGCAGGGCGTATTTACGTTCAACGGCATGAGTGAGGAGACTAACGCTTCGTTTTAATATGTGCTCCTACCTGTGGATCACTCAACATAACAGGCGACACAATTCGGGAACCACACGGAACCCCCATGGTGCTTCGCATCCTCGTCAGGGTTCTCCACGGGAAGATGGTGTAAGTTTTTCGACATACGTTCTGGGCTTGAATATTACTGTTCCGCTGGCCCAGAGGAGGTAAAAGCAAATCCGCTTAAACTTGTCAGTAATTTCTTTAAGCGTTGCGTTAGCGCACATTATTAATTTCATTCTCATGACGGATGTCCTTCTTGACAAAATGAAACTTTTCTCGTCGAAGCCTATGCACAAAGGTGGAAGATTAAAAGGAATTAATAGCTACAGACCAAGGAATGCGTTGTCAGAATGTTTGAAAATAGCCGGAAATAATAGAATCAACAGCGTGACGCGATTCCAAACGGCAAATTATATCTTGCGCCAGAAGAGCGCCGGTTTCGTAAAAAGAAATCAACAGGCAGCGCCCTCCTCGAACTTAAGGGGCAAATACTTGAAAACATTGAAGCAAAACGTTTCACGCTAGGTTTGTCCATTGATTTAGGAAAAGCTTCTGATTGTGCTATTCGGTGAGTTACTTTATCAATGATAAAAATTCACCTGTCGTTTAGATACCGGTACACAGTAATTAATGGCGTAAACTCTACCCCGGGTTTGGACCTCTTTGAATACCGTGACACCTACAAGCAATGTGCTATAGAGCTCGACTCCGCACCCACATCCCTACGAACGACTTCCCTTTACCTTCAGCATTGCCACGTGTCATCAAAGTTCTTATCCACAAGGCTCATGCTAGGGCGGCGCTTACAAGGACATCCTCTTCAAATGGCGCTCTTACATTCCCAAGAAAGGGCGGCCAGCCATTCTCCTCCCCAGAAATACCGCTAATAATTTACCCCGGACGGCCATGACATCCCCGCCCCGTGACTGACGTGCTGTGCAGGAGACACACCGAACATTGGCCCTCTACTCTGGAGGTGCACGGGACTGCACTCAGAGCGCACCTCTTGCAAATCAAGCAGCGTCACGTGTTTGCAAAACTAGCTATACACCCACCCGCAGCCAGATCCGAGAAGGTGGTCGCCTCATTGTGGGACTTCGCTCTCGCCACCGGCGTCCATTTGCGCATGTAAACTTGTTTCGACTTCCTTGACAACACACTCTCCACCCGCCACCACATAGGCCGATTATCCATCCATATGTCAACAACTTTTATTCATTGATTCATTTGTAGCAACATCACCGAATACGACGAAGCACCGCTCTGAGCCTGTTGGCTGGAACCGTCAGTGCCTCCGGGGAACTCCGGGCGCCAGGCATCGCTGCCGCTGGTCTGGCAGCTGCGACCTTCTGTCTTAAATATATGTGTTCGTCTGTGGCTCGGCGTTTTCATTGCCTCGTGCTGCCACACATTCAGTCATTCATTCATTCATTCTTCGCCCCCTCCTCCCTTTCCTCCGCCTCCTTCTTTGGGGTGATGGCGCAAACGCACCAGGGAGAATTGGCCAGGGCTTCAGTTTGGTCTAATCACTTAAAAATATGCTGTTTGGAATTGGAAAACTGATTGGTAAGATTCTACGACAGGAACGTCTTCTCCTTTACCTTGGCTACCGGTAAATGTAAATATTGAATAGATTCGCTACACCACCCACAGCCACACTCCCATGACGGTTGTTGGCCTTGGGTAAGTCGTAGTTGCCACTGAGCTGACAGGTAGTAGCACCATGTTAAATGAGCGTTCGTTTGCCTTAAGCATTACGCAGAAATTTCACGAGATGGATACCCGGCCATGAAACCCCCGCAGAAAATCCGATAAAACCAATAGACACTCCTCACAATATACTGAATGCAAGTGTCCAATTCTCGAACATTCAAACCGCTCAAAAGGAAGTATAGTTATGTTTAGTTCTATTCAATGCTTTATTTTCCCAGTTGTTCCTTCTCAGGAAGCACTGAGCTAATCTTTTCGCCCTCGTCCATACGCCTTGGTGGGTATACGTGAAAAGCTCGTTGAGGATATCATTAAAGTTATTATCATCCGCCGAAGAAGCAGGAGAAAGGAACCAACCAGCCATTTACTCAAGGAAACCAACCAGAAGAGCGAACCAGTAGACGCCCACACCATGCAACCACCGACGTACCTTAACGAAGTTATTCCGGAAAAGGTGAGAAACCCAGGCCCAGAGTGGGATGCCGGGGACTTGGCCGACGTGCAGCTTCCAGGCCTATCGACAGGCGCGGTTCCTAGTAAGATAAGTTGGCGCAGCAGCTGGAACCGCTTCAAGTCTTACTTTGCGGAAACGTCACCAGTATCGTGGCCATCTTTGGTTTTTCTTATCGTAGTTATTCTCACCCTCGTAGTTGCACATGTGTTACTGGCGACCTTCGATCGGCATTTTGCCCACCGTCAAGCCATTTATGTGGCTTCGTCGTCAGCACACTGGCAGAACGCATCGCACGAAATGACAAGCATTCCTCCCGCATCAAGGCCGCCCCATGATGATGATACTAACACATCGTCGGGTTATACGGACGACCCCGCACTCACCACAACAGAAACGGATCTCGGTGACGACTCCTCCACAGCCCCACAGGGACTTGACGACGAACCTAGCCAGAACTCGACGAAAATGAAGCACACGATGAGCGCAGTGGTTTCCTCTGCGTCCATTCATTCTTCGACGGGCTCTACCGAAACGCATCCTGTTGACGCATCATCCACCGGAGGAAGTGCCGATGAACTCGGTGACATCCGCGTAGGTGGGGGCAGTGTCGCCGCCAGCTCGAACTAACGCCCGGTTCAGGCCACCTTGTGTTATTTAGCCTGCTGGTCTGCCACGATACATTACACAGAGTTCAACCTGCCCGGAAATGATATGCACACAGGACAACTTTGGCGAGAAATTCTCTGCCTGAATTTCTCGCCAAAAATAAACTTATTTACTAAGGTTTAACTACGCCTCACATTCGCTGTCTGGTTCAGTATTTGCGGTTGTAAAATAGAGGGTTTCAGCACTCCGTATGCCCAGCGTTGCACGTGCGTACCGTGTTTACCGGGACCCGTCTGGGCACTTGTGTATCAGTCGCGGAAGGGTGGATTACTTTCGCGGGCCGGCCTTCGCCGTGACCCCGCATTCGTCACGGTGAGGTGCGTCGCCGCGCATTGCCTGCGCGTGCAGGCGCCGCCGGGTCCTGGTCAACTCAGTAATCACGAAACAGATGGAGGATACGTAAAGCTAAAGCTTCCTGTTATCATATTCGGGCTGCCGCACGCTTCGCTTCAAATTCAATGAATTGTAGGAAGAACTGCGGTTTATTATAAGTTTTTTCTCGTTAGTGTACTCACGCCTGCTCCAGGCAACTCACTCTGGGTTCGAGGCGTTTTCCGGGTACGGCACAACTGAGTATAATGCTCTCAAAATCTCCTTTTCTTGGGTCCTGCTGTTGCGACCGGTATTATAACAATGGAGGTAAATGGTAAGCACACCGTTTTTGCACAATGTCACGGCCACTTCAAGAAAGAGTTGCTTGTCCGAACTAAACCGGCATGCCTCGTGGTCGGGTATTGTTATTAATTCTGTTGCGGAACACCAAACGCAACAATCTGGTTTGTCCGAACTCGCAGTCACGCACGTGCACGTAAACGCGCACCTACAAGTAAGCATGAGCACATAGACGGTATCAGTGCCAAAAAAAAAAAAAAAACGCTGCTCTTGTTGTACAGTTCGCTTTGGCTAATTTGCATTTCTCCGCCAACGTGGATGTTTTATTCACCTCTTGAATGGTACCATTACGCGTTTTGTACAGGAACGTTGACCCACATAACACACCTTACATGTCTTGTGCCCTGTCCTACATGTTTTGTAACAATTGGATTACGCTGCTTTAGCCAAAAGAGACAATTTAGTTTTAGATTTCACGGAATTGAAATCAATGATCGAGGAGGCGAAAGAGTAAACAAAAAGGTGAAAAAAAAGCTTTTTTTTTGAACCGCAGCGGTGGCTCAGAGGTACAGCACTCGCCTCGTATGCGGAAAGTACTGGGTTCGAATCCTGGTGCCGCCGGGCACCCACCGGTTTCTTTAATGGGTACAGGCGTCCCTGGTCGAGTGCGGACCCTCGAAAGGGGAATCAACGCCTGGAAAGCTGCCTTTACTCTATCGAGGGGCCCCTGACCCTTGTCCATCTGGCGGGGCCCCCGGCCATCATGCCGCGTTGCGCCATAGCCGGGGGTGAAAGAGTCTGGCGGCATGTCCTGCCACAGGCGGTTGCGAGTTGAGCGTCCACCGTGGCTGTGGAAGGCACCATGTGAATTCGTGTTCCCTGGTGGCGCCGGGCACCTACCGGTAAAATAGGTACAAGCGACTCCCCGGCCTGGCGCTCGGCCCTTGTGTGGGACTACAACGCTTGGGAAGTTCACCCGGCTTGCACGGGAAATCGCCCCTATGGAATGGGGCGGCTGCAAAAACGCAGGAACTTCTTTTTTTTTCGAGGAGATTGAGGAGAAAGATCGAGGAGAATGCCACACTGTGAACAAATGGAATTGGGTCTCCTTCCCAAGCCATTGAAAATGACAACTGTACCAGCGGATGTGTCGGTACATCTGGTCCTACAGTTATATTGCAGTTACACTCGCGACGGCGATTTCAGCCTGTGAGTAGGCCCGTAAGATGCAGCCGGCCAGTACCGCAGCCAAAGCATTCTCGTTGTTGTGAGTAGGCATTAAGGCTTGGGCCGCGAATGATGGTTCTCAGGATAACAGTGTGGCTCTACCGTAATGGAGCTATCTTGTAGCTACAAAGCCACTAAAATTAGTCTTATTCACAGGGATAAAATTAAAATGGAATACGGGGGCCAATTCATACACTGTCTCCCCCTCCTGTCGCGAAGTCGTAATCCATTCTAGAGAACGTCCAGCGTGTGGAATTGCACCTTCTAGGAAAATAATATTACATAAATTAAGTAAAAATGTATTATTGTTCATCTGCGAGTTTTAGTACCATAAAACGCTTTGCGTTGTCCTGATGGCGGGATTCCATGTATGCACTGCCTTAGGGAAGATCGATGACATGGAGTTACACACTGCACCGCGGCTTTGCTAAGGCTTGATGCTAGTGAGGTCGAAGTGGCTTTTTCAATTTCTATTCGAAGCATTTAATTATGGTGATGATTACCGCGACGCAAAACTCGCGGGTACCCGCAAAAGGTGTCGAGCCGGGCTTAGGCTCTGTACGCTCCAATATTGTGAGTGAGTGAATGAATGAATGAATGAATGAATGAATGAATGAATGAATGAATGAATGAATGAAATCTTTTCTGAAACCAACCGGTGCCATTGTTAGGGCACCGGCCCGGTGGAGGGAACACCTAGTCCGGGAGTCCGGGATCCCCTGGGTGCTGGTGGCTACTCGGGCCGATTTCACCACGCCAAGCTTGAACGCGGATTTTCTGCTGTGTAACCTCGCCGTGCACAGTTGTATGGATGGGTTGGGGATTGTTAGCAGATCCGGTGTTTTCTGGCACTACTACACCTGATGGTATAGGGTACCGGGGGCTAAACAGTAGTTGCAGGTGAATTGACATTCTGTTGGATAGATGGCAGGGGCATGGCTGAGTACGGATATCTGTTAGTCTGGAGTCGTCTGAAGGTTGTGCTGTGAGTTGGTGGTGTGAATAGGGGAAAATGTCCCGTTTGCTAAGTTAGTCCGCTAAGATGCCTTATGTAGCACAGCAGGGGTTGTAGTTGTGATGAACGGGGAGCTGATTGCCCCGGGAAAGAAGCAGCCCGGTGTACGTGCAGTGTCCCAACTATCATGCACCGAGATTTCAAAAAGAGCAATTGTGTTACCCGAAGAAAACCCAGTGCATAATGTTTCAAGTAAAGTGGAGTAGTCGCCAGTAATTTTTCCGTTAATCAGATTTTAAGTAATTGTAAATAAATGTAGACTCGAGAAGTGCGGTCTCAGTCATTAAAGGGTTAATGAGTCACTTGTGGCTACCGACGAGGGACATATAACTGCTGAATTTTCAGCGACGCACTAATTGTGTACTCATTTATTTTGACTAATAAAGAAAATCCGCGAAATATGAAAAATACCACGTGACGGCGCTCCCAACCGTATCGTAATCAGCGTCCCCAAATAAGCTGATTGGAAGCAACTGCTTTGCCTGTCGCACTCCCAAAAAGACAGCTCCTCTCCTTGATAACGGCACGAAATGAGTAGCAACAGGGTTTCGCGAGGCATGTGTCGCAGATAAGGCACAGACTTCGTCGCGATTTCTTCTTTCTTTTCTTCACTTCATTCTGGAAAAGTCAGAGGAAAACTGTTCGAGGGGACTGCTTTGTGGTGCGGGCGGGAACACCGTCACGTGGTATTTTTCATATTTCCCGTGTTTCCTTTATCAGTCAGAATAAATGAGTACGCATAAGTAGTCGCTGAAAATACCGCAGTTAGATGTCCTTCCTAAGTAGATACAAGTGATTAATTCGCCCCGTATTGATTGGAACCGTACTTTTCCATTTAAAACATATCAAACCTACCTAATTCAATCTCATTAACAAAAAGTTACTAGCCACTGCTCCACTGTTCTGTATATGTTATGCTGGATGTTTTCTTGGAGTAACGCAATTACTCCTTTTTAAAATATTGGTGCACCATAGTAGGGACATCCCGTATAAGTGCGGGCAACGCCGTGAACCGCTTTATTACCCTCAAGGGATTCGTGCCCTGGCACCCAGACTGAATACTCTTCCGGAATGTTCGGTCTTGTTGGTAGGAAATGAAGTGCCGTTTGGAAATGCGACCTTGCACATAATTTCTGCAGGCTGTCTGAGAATCTTGATTATGTTCTTGGGTTATGTTGATTGGGTCGTGTGTAGTGCTGATGGCGTAATCAATGGCGGCTTCTTCGACTGCATCGATCACCATTTTCTTGACTCTGCAGGATGTTGCTTCCGGTCCCCATTGATTCACTGCACAGGTCACATAGGCGGAAGTTGTGGATACGGGAATGCGTACACAGTGCCGGTATTCATGTACTTATATATGCGTTCTATAAGTGGAGGATAAGGCTCGTGCTCGGGGAATATTTCTGCCCTTAATATACTCCAAATGCATGTCTCTCAGCATTCGGGCCACCAGTATGTGCTGCCGGACCTAAAAAGTTATGCTTGTTTTTGTATCTTTAATTGGTGTTGTCGAATAATTTAATGGGCGAGGGGTTGGTCAACCCACTGGTGTTTTCTTGAAGATCTTTGTCTGAGAAGATGAGACCGAAAATTGGTCATAGAGAGATAATAAAGATAAAATAGAAAAAAATTAGGAAACAAAACTGGCGCTGCCTGCATTAGTGGAGCAAGACTGAAGAAACAGGAGAGATCACGGCCCCACATAGCTTAGGTTGGGCTGAGTTTATGCGTGGTTATGCTTGGACGCTTGGTCAATACTTGCTGAGACATGGTACGACTGCAGTAGTGACGTTTACCAACGCTAGGGCTACCAGACTTTCTGCTTAACAGATCAAATACTGATGCGGTGGTATCGCGATAACCTTTAATAATAAAATCCAGTATAACATCGTGCAGCACCTTTGGTTTATTTGTTCCGATATTGAATACGTGATCCTAATGTCAAAGGATTACGTATTTTCCGAAATTTATCGACCACCTCAATGTCTTTTGGACCACTTCATCACCCAGATTCAAAATTTGTTAAACTGTGTAATCATAAATGACGTCAAACAGGTCTTGGGTGGCGATTTTACTATCGACGTATTAAAACCTTCCATTATGCAAAGCAAACTATTCACACTACTGCACATGATATTTCGATGAAAGCCTCCACGCGCGCCACAGCTCAGACAGAAACGCTGATTGACATTTCCGCCACGAACACACCAGTATATAGTGCATCATCGGGGGTCATTAGCAATGACCTGAGTGACCATATTTCAATTTATTTACTTTCGAAATCTGCAGTTACACGAAAGCCTAATACATCATCAGCCATTAGCTTTCATAACATCCCACCGGCTACCCTAGAAGCTTTTTGTAATAGCATGATTAACACGTCCTGGGACTCAGATTTTCTGGCTGAAAATGCTGATGGAGCTCATGAAGCCCTTACCTTGATATTTAAGTGCCTGTACCACACACATTCTCCTGAAAAAAACTTTTAAACGCTGCAGTAGGAATAGGAAACCCTAAATAAATAATGTATGCAGAAAAATGATAAAAAGAAAACGAAACTTCTTAAGACGTTCCTTGAAACAAAAGCAGCAAATGATCTAATAACTCCCAAGCAGTACCGAAATAAATTGAACGCTTTTAAAAGAAGTAAATAATGCAAATATTTGTTCAATCAGTGTCTTAGTGACCAAGGAATAGGTATCGAACAAATATGGAACAAATTAAACAATTTGTTAACCGTACAATAGCCCACTCGAGCACTCGGCAGCTCACTATTGATGGCCGCTGCTTCCGAGAACAGAAACTAGCGGTGGAATTAAACAATGTTTTCAAAAGCGTAGCAAAAACTGAACCATGTAAACCGGATGATTCGGTGCGTCTTATTGTATGAAATGCGGATAGCATATTTTTTGAGCGTACGTGTGAAACTTAAATATTCAGTGCTTTTTTTCCTTACGTGGTAGAGATGTAAGTCAGATGGTGGTGGTGAAATTTGTGTTAAGAGTAACTTCTCCAATACTTACCTATATATACAACGTGTATGCCTATTTACTGGTAATTTCCCTCACCTAATGCAGATATCTAAAGTTATCCTAGTGTTTGAATCCGGGGACAGGAATAACATGTCAAATTATAGGCCGAATTCTATTTTAGCTATTCTTTCGAAAGGCTTACAAAAGTAATTTTGAAGCGAATAACCAGCTTTGCGGGTAAACACAAACTACTTTCACCATCGCAATACAGATTTCGTCGGGGAAAATTTACGGAAACCGCATTACAATGGGTAAGTATAGGACAGCATGTCTCATCACTCGAAACAATATCCCCAGGCGTACCACAGGGAAGTATCGTGGGTCCGTTGTTCCTGTTTTACGATACTGAAATTACTAGAATTGATGAAAAATTGACTTTATAACATATACAGACGAAAAAAGTATATTTTTCACAGGTACCAACATGCAATTATTAAGGTCGGTCATAAATGACGCACTTGCACCTTTGCAGTCATTGAGGAACGATATCATTTTGGTTCTTAATGCAACAAAAAGAAAAGCGGTCGTTTTTCATCATAAGCACCATGGTTTTGAGCACAACATTAGTTTCGCATCGAGGGACTAAATATTGACATTGTGGACGACGTAAAAACCTTTGGTAGTTTATTTAAACCATAATATGACTTGGGACAACCATGTTGATTCAGTTACTAGTTCCCCTGCTAAATGTGTCGGAATAAGTAAAGCTGTACACTGGGCTAGTTGGTAATTCATAGTGAACAAATGTAGCGCAGCAGAAAGAAGGGACGGAAGGAA
>JABSTR010001990.1:0-21043 GCA_013339765.2 Haemaphysalis longicornis | reverse complement strand
TGCCCCGATGGTAGTGGGTGTGGTTAAATACCCTGCGCAGAAGCTAGAGGCTAGCATGCGTTCCAACATTGGGTCGGAAGCCTGTTTGGGCTGGGTGAAAAAGCGGTTGGACATATTCTAAATAATGGGTGAGCCGATTGTTGAAGCCAGACTTCCTCTATACATGAGCGTCCAAGCACGTCCACAGCGCCACCTAATGCATCACCCTGCAAAGCTGAATTTTTCTGACATGTTCCAGCGCCACTGTTTGTTTTTATTATGCGCATCTAGGGAAACCTGTTTATCGCCGACTGAGTCACGTAACCCTGGAATTGCGCCCAAGCATGAAAATTAAATGTACTTCTGTGTAAACCTAGTAACGTTGTTTATGAAGCTCTAACTAGTACGCACATCGACGGATAGTGGCTGACGAAGCTTTGGTTGTTCATAGGTATGTGGTGAAAGAAGTAATGTACGGGTTGCGGAATAGCAAGAGCTTACGTTTCGAACCAGTGTAAAATATTGTAACGAAAAGCAGAGGAAGTGGCCATGGCACTCCCGTAACGGCGACGATGAATACGGGAGGCAAAGAGTCGACGCTCGAGCTGTGATGGGCGAGTAGTAAATAGACTGCACCCCCTTTTAGATAGATCGCTTCACCGTCAACCATGGTTTGTGTAATCTGTCCCGCCGTCACGTAACAATATCAAACCTCGTTATAACGAAGTTGACGGGGAGCCGTACGTATTTCGTATATCCATTATTTCGTTATATCAATTATAACAGTTATGGCAATGTAGTGCTCAGTTGGATGCACACCTATAAGCATTCAAAGAAGGAAATCGCCTCGCGGCCCACTGTGCCGTTACGCGATCAGACATGCGAACGAAATTGAATAGGAGACAAATATTTTTGCTTGCTCAATGCGCACACTGCCTAGTTTATTGTTCGCTAGACATAACTGAAAAAACACCCGCGATTCTCCTTGCTTCAGACAACGCAAGCGAAAGACTTCCTTTTCAGCGGTGGCCACCACGTTGGTGCCGTTTTCGCCGTCGCCATAGGGCTCCTGCGCTGGAGTTTGGCGACATGTAGCGCCCCCTCGTGTCTAACGCGTCTGGGTAGTACAAAAGCAGACGTCCCTCGCCGCCCTCTATGTGTTTTCAATTACAAGCCAGAGCGAAAGTTGCTTGTAATTATTTTAATCACGTTGTGGCGCTTTTAAATGACTGCATACTGAATGAAATAGCCCTTAAAGTAGTTGCGGAGGCTAAACAAAATAATATCTGCTACAACGAGCCGATTTGTCGGCGTTGTTTTGAGCGAGCTGTCGTGATCGTCGCGGCGTGGGACAGTATCGCCAGGTCGGGTGGTTTAACTTCCTGACGAAAATTATCGTTCGTTCTTCTTGGGTGCGGTCGACAAAGGAAAGTTCACAAGTGCATGAACATAACGTTGCTGAGCCCGAGGTAACTGTAAATGGTTGCTTCAGCGGGGGGAGCATGCCAGCGGACGCGAGAAGCGCAGCCGGTCAGCGGTCAGCGGACGCTGCTGGCCTGGCACACGCCTTGAAAACGAGTGGAAAATTTGCTTTGTATTTTCGCAAAATAAATTATTCTTGCCCAAAATTTTACGCCACACGGTTTACGAACGGCAGGGTACATGCATACTAGTGATTAGGTGAGGCAATACCGTCAAATAAACAAAGTGAGCGCAATTAAAGTACGCGAATGAAACACCGAATCGCAAGTCCGTTGCCTGCCTATAGATGTGTACTTGTATATTTATATAACATAACGCAGCCACATTCACAGTGCGTGGCCACCCAAATATTTGCATACAATCGTCACTGACTGTGTTGGTTATCTTCCAGTGCAGGGGTCGTCGCTAAAAATATGAACGCCGCCACGCCAGTTTTGTCCTCAAATGGGGTTAGACGGAGAGATGGAGAGATAGGAACAGAGAATCCATCGCTTCCAGTTACATTGTCCCCCATCTTCACACTTCAGCAGATTATTGTAAAATATTGGCAGTGCGCTGATTTTTTTTTCTCTTTGCCTTCAAGCCCCCCCTCCCACCCGATTTGCCGTCCAGCCCTCCGCCTTGGCGGCACTCACGCAGCTCGGCCCTACGCCTCAAAATGTTGCTGACCCTTACTCTAGTCTCTTAAGTGTGAAGTGGGAATATTTGATGCAAGAGCGTAAATAAATAAAGTGAGAGCATCAAGGAAACGGAACGGCCACTCAGTTCGCCCGACCACTTCGTTTCACGGCCACTATACTTTCAGAATCACAAACATATTTGACGCTTCTGACGCTCGCTGTATTTTGTGACTGAGCCACGGAAGAAACAGCAAGCTAGCGCTCTAACAATTTTATTCGTAACGATGACGCAAACCAGAAGTGTTTATTGAAAATGCGCGCATAAGTGCGCAGGTGCGCAGAAGCACGGCTCACCGGGGCGGACGAGCCTGCGGTCCGCGAGACTCGCTGGCTTTTAGGCGCGATCATCGCCGATTGCGTTACTCTTCTTGTTTGATCGGCTATTGTTGAAAAGTCTTTGTCACGAAGTGTATTAGTTTAAACAAGAAGCTTTCACATCAAATTTCACTTCATACGGCCATCGATCGGTGAATCCGCGAGTTGCAGAGCGCCATTACCGTCCCAGCACTTTCGTCGACGCTGTAAACGTAGTTAGCGCTGCAAAGCTTTTTTCCCTAACGCCAAGTTGATCGCCGAAACGAGATCGGACCCGTCGGGGATGGGCTGGTGACCATGTGGCGAAACAATCGGGAGTATCGAGCTCATTTTGCTTCTGTCAACAAGGGATCCTATGCGGCCCCCGCTGCTTTGTACTACCCGGAAGTACTGCCCGGAAGCCAGTTTCGCAGTGCCCCCTGGGCAACGCAGGAGACCAATGGGCGCCGAAGAAACGACGTAGCAGTTCAACCGCATCGAGTGCGTGTGACGACACCGGCACGTCGAACGCGTGGGCACGGTAGAACACGGCGTCTTCGTCGTCGCTTGCGTCACTTTGTCTGGAGACATCTGCGACAATAGCACGTCGGTATCGGCGTTGAGAGGGAAGTTGAGGCAATGATCCTTGCTCCGCCCTGACGCTGACTGAGCCAGGAGGATGGCTCACTCAGCTGCACGTGTCGACACGGGATCTTTAAAACAGCGGTGCCGAACGAGTGTGGAACTCTGCGGAGCACTTCACGCACCGCGGCGGGTTTTTGTTGGGAGGGGCGACTAATATAGTTCGTTCTATCCATTGACTTGTCAATTTTACTTCGTTACAACGAGGTTTCAAATGCATGGTTCTCTATGGAGAGTTCAAGGGGAATTTCATTTACATCGTTATATTCATTATTTCATGCAATCCCGTTACGTTGTAACGAGGTTTGCGTGCATATAATACTATTATCAAGCATAGTCTTTGTTTTCGGTACGCATTGAAGACGAACCTCGCTCTTTATGGATTTGAGGAATGACCAGCAGTTGCTTTGAACAACGAACTTGAAGGCGTCGGTCAAGAGAGTATCAGTGTTGTTGTAGAAATTGGGAATAACCTTCACACGTTTCGCTACACTACTGCGATGAGCTCGTGTCTATCTAGCACCTGTTGTCAGATGTCAACCCGTCCTCAAAAATCGAGATCTTCCAGGCGTTGTTACTCACAAAACTAAAAAAAAAATTTCCCACGAGTTATTTTTAACAAATGCTGATTGCCACTGCGTCTGAAGAACAATCGAGTTTATTATAATCGAAGGGTGTATTCTGAACGCAGTCAAAAGTTTGCAGCTGATGCATTAAAATCTCTTGGCTTGATTTGAAAATATCTACTTTATGCCCTTTGGCCACCCACCAGACCAGTGTTGCGGAGTTACCACTCCGGAATTGGAATGACTCCGGAATCATTCCCTTTTCAAGATGCCGGAATGGAATGGGAATGGAATGTGGACAGCCCTTGGAGGAATGGAATGGGAATGGAATTAAGCGCCTTTTGCCCGGAATGGAATGGGAATTGAATGGTGATTTTTAGACGACGCCGTCACCATTGATGGCGCCTTTCGGCTGCTTAAAATTAGTCTGTGGCGACGACTGCGTCACTACATCTGAAAGGGAGCACCGGCGATGAAAACAAGAAATCATACCCTTCATCTCGAGTAGCTGAACCCGCGCAGCCTACCGCAGTGCGTGTGAAAGTGAAAGTGACAAGCGCCGCAAGCGCGTCTCGCCGGTGGCGCCGTTAGGTCGGCTCTTCGTGCTTCGCAGGCTTTTTAGGCATAGCTTTCTATGTACAATTGTCCGTGGCGAGGATGGGAGACCGGCGTCTCTCTCAGTAGCAGGTGCCGTGGGGTCAGGCCAGCAGGCATGGAATAGCATCGAGAAGCAGGGGGGGGGAGGGGATACGAAGGGCGCGCATCCGAATCTGCGGTGTTTCTCACCGCAAGCGGATGCTGCGAAATCTTGGAGCTAACAATATAAAGCGGTTCGCGCATGAAACACGAATCAACGAGCCTGCTTGGCGTTCTCCTCCCACCCACGGTACCCGGTGTGCAATGAATAGCCCACTGATCTCCACTTAGTTGCTGGATGGCGCTTCGCCGCTGTCGCGGCCGGGGCGCGCGCACGGCCACCGGAAGTTCAACGGCTCGTCCCGGAAGTCGGGCGTCTGCTACGCTTCTCAACGGCTGATAAGCGTCCCAACTGGCGCATTTTGGCATTTTGTTGTCACTTTATTGCATTTTGGCTATACACATCGTGTTCAGATCACAACTTATGCTATACCGAAATATGCGACGTTAATATGAAGCAGAATTTAATTGCAAAGGAGAACGAAAAGAAAATGTCACTTGGGTCTTGGTTTGAGAGGAGACGACGCAGCTCTAACGGGATTTATGCTAGAAATTTATGCTAGGGATTTATGCTAGAAAGAAACAACGTGGGCACGGCGTAAGGCTGTAGCCGAGTTCGTGCGTCCATTCTGTCAAAACAGTTAATTGTCAGTAAAGTGGTCACTGCAGAGCCTGCTGTCTGGGGATGGAGAGCTATATAGCTATATAACTATAGTTACACGGGCACAGTTAACCACGGTTAAGCAAACCGTGGTTAGACAAAACCGCAGTTTGCTGCGTTACACGACAGACGAAACTGCGGTTACGTCGCTAACCATGCACTCTAAGAACTCGAGGAGTGCTGGGCACTCTGTCTAGGAGTAAACAAACTTTTGTCCCATATTTCACTCCCTTTGGAAGCATTGGGCGACTCTTCCGAGGAGTAGCGCGTGGCGGCCGAAACGAGAGGCGAAAACACTCCCCGTGGATTTACTTGCTGCTTTCGAAGCGGAGTACTTGAACCCTGTGTGGGAATTGCAATGCCATCTCCAAGGCAGCGTTCCGTCACTCCCTTTAGGCGTGAATAAGCTCTATTGGCGGCGTTCCCGGATACTGCAGACGGGTACTACTACTCTCTCTTGGAAAGCATCTCGTTACGCCTCAAGAGCGTTCTGCTATTCCCCGCGAGGCAGCGTTTTTTCACTCCGCCTGCTACTAGACCCCCCCCCCCCCCTTCCCCACGATGGTACTATAGGCAGTTACAAGCAAACAAAACAGGACAAGCTATTTTGAAACATGGAAAAGAAGAAAAAACAAGCTCAGACTTTATTTTTCAAAATACCACAACAATCGGTTCATTCTGCAATTTAACACAAAATGCAATTTATTGGGAATTAAAATATCACGGCATAAAAACGGTTCCTACTCCACATGCACACAGGAGACGTAGCGCCTATTTAGGATACATCCAAGAAAAATTCACAAATAAAAATGCAGCAAAGCAATTGAAAACACTGAAATACAAACATTGAAATTATGACGAATAAAAATGACATTAACATCCACAAATAAAAGGTACTGGCATTAGCACGAAAAGCGTCAGTAGAAATACAGCAGTGGGAGAATAGTTAACAGTATTAACATAAAACAAAATGGCCTTAGTACATCAGTGAGTGCTTCACATGGACTGGAAAAGCCAGCTCTTATTTAGCACACATAAAAAATATTTACAAATAAATTTTGCGAAAGAAAAAATCTGGGACTAAAAACAATTCAGCGTGGATTACTATTAACTCATTACAAGGTGCAATCAACACAAAGATACAAAGCCATTGACACGGCACTTTGCAACAGATATATTTTGGTGGGACAATAGGAAACCGCAGGAAACATTCCCACTGGTTTTTTAGGCGGGTGGTTCTCAAATGAGGATGCGCTAGTAAGATTTAAAAAGGCATAACTTGGTATTAAAAACAAACACGTTCGAGCTGACTGCTTCATAATGTTGGTGGCGGCCTTCAGAACAGTACCGACCAGGGCACCGTGCTTGAGCCAAAGTAACGTCTACAGAAGCAAGAAGGTGCGCTTCGCCTTTGAAGCGTATTACACAATGAACGGCCAAAACACAGACAGCAGCAATGGAAACCCATCCACGATGTCCAAGGTGTGAGGAGAAGTGTCTTGAATGCGACGGCCACTGCTGCTGACGCCTCGGGGATCTCTCCCTCTCTCTCTCTCTCTCAAAAAAAAAAAATCTTCGGGCAAGTAGCGTCTTCCCGTGGTTCCTACATAGACGAAAGAGGGGGACAGCAAAGATAAGTTCTACAATGAAAAAAATATTAACGAGTTTGACAACGTTAAATGAAGTTTATTGGGTGATAGATTAGTTTTTGCGCCGAGAGCACGCACTGAACCCGTATTGGAATGCCATACTGCTTGGCGCAGTAACCAGTCTAGATGCGAATGTGTGGTGACCTTGGATGCCACCACGCTCATTGTACCACTTGGCCAATGTCATGTCAGACAGCGCGCCCTACAGCTGTCTGCCTACGCACTAGCGCCCCAAACCCATTAGTGCTTACGTGTCCGTAGCTTCAATTGTTACCACCGCTATCGTTCCCGGTATAAAAACATTGCACAAAATTTAAGGAAACATAACTCTTTTTGTAAGGTTATAATCCCTGAATGATTTGCATTGGATTTTGTCCTCAGCCGACTGCAACGTAGGGCCAATTATACGTTCACAAGACCAGCGTGGAAAAGTTGCTAATGGGTCATATAGCTACTGTTTTCTTCATTCTCGAGTACGCTTCGTGCGCATGCAACGCTGCAGATCGCAACATTTGATGAGAACCAATAGGTTTGTTATTGAACGATCAGAACGCTCGGAACATTAAACCACATGCAGCGACCGGCGACAACCCGGACGCGAAAAAAAGTAATGTAATGGTACAACAAACAGTGTGGGCGACGCGACAAACGAAAAAAAGTAATGGATTGCTGCCAATGCCCCTTCGTCGTCGTTGTTGCCGCTCGCTTGTGGGCTGCTTCTGTCCGGGAATAAGCCCGCGACGGCGACGGCAGGCGACAGTCGCCGCCGTCAGCGGGCCTAGTGTAAAAATTTTCCGCTGTCTGTGTCGCACACAACACCGTTTGCCGTACACACTGTGGTGCGGTTCCTCGCGGCGCTCATCGCCTTAGACGCATGTAATTACCCCTTGACAGTGCGGGGCGTACGCCCCGAAAAAGTCCCATTTCCGTCATCCTGCCCTCAATCAAAACGTAAAAAACCTGTCTGAACAGCATTTCAGTCTGCTGCTGTACGCGCGGCGTTCACTAAAATTATTGTAATTTTAGTGACTACCACGCGCTAGACGCGCTCCTATCACTCAGCCTATGTACGCAATTCTTTGGAGCTGCGCAGTAGCCACAGCTACTGGCAACCGCCGCCACTCTAACCCTAGCCAATGAGCTAAGAGTACAGCGTAGCTCTGCGACTACTCGCGCGACCATGCTTCCTAACTGCGAAAACATTCCGCAAGAATACCAACACTTCACGAATCAAAGGGATTGAACGGTGCAAGAATCGACGCTGTTTGCCACGGGTACAAAAGCCGCCTTCAAATCAAAGCAACGGTCAAAATCAGTCACGAAAAACGTTAGGACAAACCGCTTCCGCGGACCGAAGTAACGAGAGCAAACTCTGCTTCGTTAAATACACAAGACAAGATACAAGGGTAACTAATGGCTTACCTTTACTTCCCGCCAGCGTTTCTTCGTCCGGTAGATAAATCAAGGTCGTCATAGCTGCGAAGATCCCAAGCTCAAGGCCACGAAGCCTGCGACGGCCGCGAATACAGTACGCAGTCGGCCATAGCGCGCGCATCGCTACACAGTGCGCATAGTTCCGAAATCGGCCTCAGCGCTGTCGCCGCTGTGATGGTTTCGTCCGAAGAAAAACTAGTTCCACGCACACACGCACGAATGAACGAATATACGACGTGCTCGCGTGTGCATGATGTCGCGCTGACGCACAAGCGGCCAGCAGTTAGCCACACGCGTCGTACTGTGTCGAAGCAAGTATGACGATAAGGGCAGGTCCAACTTCCCTGTTGCACGAAGCGTCTGCTTGAAAGCCCACTTCGTTCGTAGCACTTGACTTCACTGGTCCGGCCCATGGAGGAAAAAAAAAGTTTTTTTTCTTCACTCATGTCCGGCCTTGGCGGGTTCACCGCCTGTGTAGGTTTTTGCAGAACACGCGCACTTCGTGGCTCGCTGAAGGTGCCTTTCTCACGCTTGCTCGGGCGGTTCGCGTTACCTGATCCCCCGGATGTATGACGCGTTACGTATCGTGATCCACGCCTGCGCCGCCGCGGGGGGGGGGGGGGGGTGGGGGGTCATCATTTCTCTTGCGCTTGAGTTCCAGCAACCGATCGGTGTGTACGCTTTTATCGTCGCTCGTCAGCCGACGAGATAGTTTTCACCGTAGAGGGTGTATTCGATCTCAGATTTACAATCCGTTTTTTTTAGCTCGACTAGGCGCGGGACAAGCGTACGTCTATCAAACTCTTCCAAAGCGACCATCTGCAGCGGTCCGTAGATTAGTTCCTTAGGTTTGCCGCCTTGCCGCCACTGAACGCTGCGAGCAATCGTTACACGAATTCATATTCTTGCCGCGGCAGAAGTGATCGGGCGCTTTTTACACAACTGCTTTATATAATACATTCGTATGCAATAAAACATCGCTGATGAGTTGGTGTGCGCAGATGGCAGGAGGGCATCTCCATGCTTACTCCCGCACTGGACAAGAATGAAATTACAATTTTACTCTTCGTACTGGAGAGAAGAGACGATGTACAGCTTTACTCTTCACTGGTGCGGGAGCGGAACTGGGGCTGCACTCCGCCGCGCACGAGAAGAGTACGCGGTCAGTTTTGCTCTCCTCTCATGGGGAGCGAGCATTGCATCCAACTCCCGCAGCTTTCGAGGGGAGTCCGCCAACGCTTGCAAGAGTAACAATGACTGTTGCACTCTTCAACTACTCCCCCGAATTTCTTAGAGTGTACGTAGATGCACTGCAACGACCACCCGTGGTTACATGTTGACACTTTCGCCACCTCCGCCCATGCTCTACCAGTTAGCAGCCGTCTCGCGCTGACGTCCTGTTCCGAGTGCTAATCCGAACTGGCGGCCACGTCTCGACGTTCGTTCCAACGAACGCCCGGGTCTGCTTCTACTACGGTAGAAGAGGCCACATCGCGCGCGTTTGTCGACGCCACCTGTAAGATGAACGGTGAGGTACGCACTTTAGAAGCACGACGTCCGCTTCAACTGCTGCCCTCATGGACCTGCTTACTCTCCTGGACATCGTTGTGTCTCCTCAAGCCTCACTCAACTGTTCGCGCAGTGGCCGTGACTCGAGGCGTCGTTCGCCCTAGGCTTCACGTCGTTTTCGTGTCACTCATTCGCCCTGTCTCTCGTGACCCCGACCTTCAACCGGAAAACTACGCGCTGCAGTTTGGGGGGGGGGAAACTGCATCGTTCGGACTGATTGGAACTCCTACAGAGTGCCCCACAAATGTTGTATCTGTTGAAGTGGAAGGTATTTTGCATGCACGTTTTAGTTAACACCTGAGCCAGCCTATCTGGTATGGATTCAAGTATGTGTCCTCGTCTACAAAAAGTGAAGACCTCTTACTCTTGCCCTCCGTTATTAAATGCAAATGGACATAATATCCAGCCTGTCGCAAGTTGTAGGGCAGGAGTGTTCATCAGGAAAGATCTTTATCATGTCCAATTTGCGGTCCTGTCACAGTGCTCTCATGAACTAATTTTGGGTAGGGACTTTCTCTCGTCAGCTCCCGCTGTCATATCCTGTCGCCACCCAGCCAATTAGATTAGCGACACCGAGTTTCCATCTGCTGCGATTTTACGACGTCAGCTTTTGATTCTGCATGCTGACCAAGTCCTGCCGCCAGGCAGCGAACAAGTCCCGACGGTTTCACGAGGAAACATATTTGAGGGTGACGTGGATAGCTTATCCAGAGAGGCGCTTGATTCCTTCACGCAATCACCATGTATACCTGCCTTCGTTCGATTTTCGCAGGGATGTGGAGCTCATACAGCGCTCCACAGCACCGGCGAGCCAATATTGCCACGTAAGGGAACGGCCCTCGCTTCTGTGGTCGACAGCGAGCCTCTTTTCTATCTTGTCTAACATCATTACACCTTCGTGCATGCGGGATCCTGCCCCCTCCGCTGTTCTGCGTAGCATTACTGCCACTGTTAGCCCAAACCTCATGGCGGCACAGGCGGAACAATGGCTGACGTTCTGAACTTGCACAGTGCATCACTCGAGGTTACTACCAACACACTCAAACGTACGTCTGTCTCCGCGCACCGGATCGAAACAGACGGGGAAGTCGTTGTACGGCGGCGTCCATACCAAGTATCTTCGCACGAACGGATAATTATAGAAGAACAAGATTCTGACATGCTTAAGCGCGATGTAATGGTCATCGCCGTTCATGGTCATCGCCGGTTCTTGTGCAGAAGAAGGATGGTTTCATTTGGTTTTGCGTTCGCTACGGTGCGTTAAATAACTCGAAATAATGTTTATCCGATGCCTCTCATTGATGACGCTTTGAAGAGTCTCCAAGCGGCAGAATACTTCTCTACCCTCGACTTACGCTCCGGATATTTGCAGATCCTGATGCACGGATATGACAAAGGAAAAACTGCCTTCGCTATTCCGGACGGCCTCTACGAATTGACCGAGATGCCCTTTGGTCTGTGTAATGCCGCTGCCACGTTTGATCGAATTGTAGACACTGCGCTCTACGGGCTCAATTGGTAAAAGCTGCCTTTGGTATCCTGACGATATCCTTGTTTGTTTCAACTACGTTTGATCAGCATCTGCAATTTCTAGACGAAGTGCTTACATGCCTCTCCAATGCAGGACTGCAGCTGAATACAAAAAAGTGTAGTCCCCCTAACAATTCGATAACAGTACTTGGACACATTATCAGAAAAACGAAATCGAACCGGATCCAGAGAAAAATTTATGAGTTTCTATTATTTCTCCGACCCCTACACAAGAAAGACGTCCGCCGCTTCCTCGTGCTAGCATCCTATTTTCCCCGCTTCATACAAAATGTTGTGACAATTGCTCATTGTCATGATGTGAAAATGAAGAAGACCCCACTGTGTCGGGTGTTTCAAAACCTCAGAGCACCATCATCACCATTGTTTTGCGAGTTCACTCACCCCACATTCACGACCGCGCCAAGGAAAAGCTGCCAGCGACAGCGGCCGGCGAAGGAAGACATGCCGTGAAGAACACTGAGAAAGAACCAGGGGGGAGAAGTGTGGAGCTTGACCAGTGTGCCGGGCGGTCAGGCGACCAGACCCGTGCTGTGCCTGAATAGGTCCTCTACAGGTGCAACCTCACTGACATCTCCTCTGCAAGGAAGTCGTCTCGCCGACCGTCGGTAATAAACAGCGTCGCTTTGAGAGAGCGGCATGCCCCACGAAGGTGATGGAAGCTCGAGTGCGCTGCACTACCACGGGATACGAGACGTGACCTCCAAGCAACCACACATGTACCCAAGGACAGGATGTGCGAATGCCCTTCAAGATCAACCCACCTACCGTGTGTCGTTTTTCTTCACTCCTCCAGATAGAGATGTTGCCTTTTATTTCAACTCTTACTATCGTTGTCTCCACCTCTATACTGTGTTTATACCCTTGTTAGTTTGTAGTCTTTGTCCGTTGTATTTTGTGGGTTTCGAGTAATATACAAAGTCTCGCATCCAAACTTTATTCTTCTTGTCTTAAAGGAGCCATGAAGACAAAACTTAAGTTGGTGTTATTCGAAAGATTTCTTGTATTATAGTGCCCTAATCGCTTCTACGATTGCAAATGATGCTTTATTCAGTGAGCAAAAATAAATAATTAAGTCAAATTTTTTATTTTACCGCTACATTGTTCGTTTTCGTGATCCGCCATGATATCATAGGGCCTTGTTTACTGTTATTGGACCTAGATGGTGCCACCGTACCGATTTTCTGCCTCCGATGTGTTTGTGAACGTATTTGTACCTGGTTTGTTTTGTTCATGGAGACAATCGTTTCGTGAACATGGTGCTCGCTCGACAAATATGGTCACGTAAGACATCGTCGCTTTCGTCATTTGGCCAGTGTCGTCTGAAACAACCCCAAAGCCCCTCAGTGCTGTGAAGCTAAACCAAGCATAGTGCTCGCAATACCAATACCAGCATACCCATCGGTACTTTTATTTTTACGTAGGCTTTCGTATCTTACACTGTTTTATCCACCTATTCGTAGGACTTTAAATAAAATTTGCCGTATATTTCAGCTAAAATAGCTCGTTCGGCAAGCGTACAGCTCTGCCTAGTTGCCTTTGCGTTTGCCGCCCTCCGCCAATCGCCGAGCTATCTGGTATGACATCATAGGTTCTGTTGCGGGAAATGAGCTGGTCGGTCGCATGGCCATTCCTTTTTTATTAAGGAGCTTGTTTGAGCGAGTTTACGTTAAAAGTGGTGTCATATAAATCTAACGAGGCAATCTTTTGAATGAAGCAAACTTGTGTTTTCTCTTCATGGCACCTTTTATATCCCCGAACCTGTCATTGTGACATCGTTTCTGCCTTCTGGCATCGCTTTTGTTTGGGAATGAGGAATGCGAACAGGCTTCCTAGTCACTTAAAGACGCCCTTAACGTCGAGCCCAGTGCTTGCCCATTGTGCTGACGCTGCGGGAACCATTCTGCAAACGGCGCCAGTGGCCAAGGGATCGGTGTGGCCTTGCTACAACATGACTCTCATTAGAGGGAGCGAGTAGTCGCCTACGCCAGCAGGTCAGCTCACGTCAGCAGAGCAGAACTACGCCATAACGGAGCAGGAGTGGCTCGCTGTTTTGTGAGTTGCGCCCCTACGTATACGGCCGGCACTTCACGGTCGTCACAGACCACGACGCCTTATGCTGGTTGTCCACTCTCTATAACCTTTCCAGACCCCAGGGTAGTTGGATTCTTCGTCTGCAGCAGTATACGTTTACCGTTGCCTACAAGTGGGGAAAGAAGCACATAGACGAAGACGCCCTTTCACGCTGCCCTTTAGCTTAATCGTCCGCCTCTGCCTCCCTTGCAAACCATGATGCGGTACCGGTCACACCCATTCTTCCTGCAATGGTTGATATTCCAGACAACCTGGCCCGCAATCCAGCGAAGCGACAGTTATTGTCGTACCATAATGAACAGGATGGACGGCCCTGCACCACCACCGGACTTGCCGTTTACGTTTACAGCTTAAGAATTTCCGGCTTGTAGATGGAGTTATTCATCGTTGCAGCCATAATTCTAAAGGCGGGAGCTGTGTCTCTGTGGCATCTCAGCCACTACGGAGAGCCTTCTTACAGCGTTTCGTCATGATGCCACAGCAGGACATCTTGGTTTTGCAAAAACATACGACCGCACACACGTCGCTACTTTTGGCATGGAGTCTCTCCAAACATGGCCAAGTATATTTCCTTTTCCGCAAATGCCAACGCCGGAAGCGCAGTACATCCCCACCACACGGTACGCTACAACCGCTTATTTGTCCCTCGTGCCTTTTCAAATCAGTGGGCGTTGATATCTACGGACCCCTTCCATGCACACAAGCCGGCTACCAATCGATTGTAGATGCAGTTGGCCAATTAACCCGGTATGCTGAGACATCACCCCTGCCATCCGGAATTCGCCCACGAAATCGCAGTTCTTGTCCTGCAGAGGATTATGTTGTCACACGGTGCACGTCGCGCGCTTTTGAGGGACTTGCGCAAGGCGTTTGTATCCGTATTTCTGCGGAACTGCATCCAGCTGCCATACGGTTCATAAACCGAGTATCACCTACCACACTTACACTACCGGCCTCACCGAACAATTTCATAGAACTGTGTCCGACATGCTCCCAATGTTCATTAGGCCGGACCACACCAACCGGAACCACATTCTCCTTTTCCTAGCATTCGCCTATATTTCGTCTGTTGCACCATCGGCTATTAACCTTTCTTCCTTGTTTTTCGTCCTTCCCCTTTTTTTGTTATGGACAACGCGCTTTCATCTCTGCTCTGGTGTCTACTGCAACTCCATTTTCTGACCAGTTAATCTCTCGCATCAATCACTGCCATAAACTAGTCTGCAAAATAACTGAAGCCGCGGAGCGACAACAGGAAACACAGTATGATGTCAGGCACCAGTGACTTCCATTTCTGCTCGGAAGATGAAGTGTTACTTTGGACGCGAATTCGCTCACCTGGCTTGTGGGAGAAGTTTTTGCACCGGTAAATTGGCCCCTACGTCGTCACCTGAGCAAACTTCTCCGGTAAACTACCGAGTGTCGCCGGCAACTGTTTCCACGGGACCGTCGCAGACGCGGAAGGGAAATTGTGAACGGTTCTGGCATGAAGCTTTTGATCGACCATGCATCATAAACCCACGCTGCCAGGCGGCCGCTTCCAACGACTGGGGGGGGGGGGGGGTGAGGATGTGAGCGCTTACTCGTGCACCTGTGAACTACCTCAGACTGTGCCTGTCCATCGCCACCGGTGTGGCCAAACTTTAAGTTGTCGATAACCATTACAAGCATCATTTGTACATGATCATTATCACAAATCGCTTGGTTGTTGTAATCGCCATCTGGGAAGTAAAAGACGGAACCGTTCGCACTGCTGCCTCCCTGAGAGAGAAGCGTCCTGCCGCCTTAAAATATATTGTTGTAAGTTCGGCGACTTGCTGCATAATTGCAAGGCCTTAAAAATTCTCCAGACTGTCAAGAAAATAAATACGACAAGACATAATGCCCCTTGTGCCTTTTTAAAACAACGCTTGTAAAGCTTGCTTGTATGAAGAGGAGAGAAAATTCAGTAATTTCTTTATAAAAGAAATCAAGCACACAGAAAAAGAAAACATGGGGCATTTGGCTTGCGGAAAAACTTTTGAGATATCATGCGGAGTACACACCAGGAACAGAATGCAGAAATCGAAAGAAATCAAGCCATGCAGATATGTCCAAAGTTCCAACCCTTTCGCAAAATGGTGCATATGTGCAAAGATGCGAGTAATCGCAGCTACTCATTTGCTAATCAATGAAAATCAGGCTCTAAGACTGGGGAGTGCAGCGCATTGAGAGATCTAAGGTCGTCGCAAGAGTTTATATTTTTGTTCATAATTTCTTCTCGGGTTTAACTTCTCTTTCCCGCTTCTGGGCATGTTCCACTGTTCCTCAGATGCTATCACAATATTCGCGGGATATGTGTTGCTCGAGATGAACGTTCATTCCCCGTCCGCAACCTTTCTCGTAAGAAATTGCAAGTAGCGGCTAAAAAGTTAGCGCATTACGTCAGCCGTCATTCTCACAAAGCGGGCGGATCCACCGACATATAGCAGAAGCTGAAGGCACTGTCTGACCAAACCAGATCGGCAATGCCTTTGTAAATCTACTTTGGCAGACAATTTTGCTTGGGTGCACAACCTTCTTTTCGACCACTGGAACCGGTGTCGACAACTTCGTTTTCCTCTTAGCTTTGCTGCCGGCGTTGTGGTCATAGCTTCCACTAATTTAAACAGGCTGGCAAACTGTCTTACTTTACCGAGTTGATGTTAGGCACAAGAATCATCTTGATGCCCTGGTGTAACACCGCATTGCCTTTAACTACGATGTCGTCGACACGGACGATGCATTTGGTCCTATAAAATGCTTCTAAGACGCTCTCACATACGCTTACCTGACGCTGAAGTACACGTTTCTTGCCACGGAGTGCCCGGCTATCATTTGTACAGCTGTTGTTTTTCGCGGGAGAAACAGGAAAAGAAAACCTTTCCATTCCCTTACTGTACCCAAACGACAGCCAATGACAGAACGTGTTTGACGTCATTCTTTGCACGCAGTAATTACGTTGCATGATACTAACTCATGTAGAAATTCGTGGGAACAAAGAAAACCTAGGGCTCGCAGGCCTACGCAATGATGGCACCCGCCGAACTCGTAATTGGGCCGTGATCGGGAGTTTATTCCGATATAAATTAAGAATTATGAGAGGTAGCAATTTCTTGAAACCCGTCTAACGTCTACACAGTTTGTGTAATGTACCTACAAAAAGCGATGATGAAGTAGTCGAGAGAGGAGCAGCAGCTCGGAACGGTGGCCTCCAGTGTCTGTCTTCCCTGCGGGCGTCCCTGTCTTAAAAGTGCATTTTATAATGATAACGAAAGACTGGGTGAGATGCCCGCATTCATAAATGCCTGGCTACACTGTCGTAATAAAAGCTGCATGTACAGAGGATGTAACAAAGTTATATCCGTTCGGAAACATAACACAACACCAACACTACGGCTTGTGTGACGCCAAATCACCGAACATTTGAATAGCTCACTACGCGGGAAGGACATTTTTTATTTATTTGATTACCTATTTTACCCTCAGGGCATACTAGCATTGTAGAGGGGAGGGGATCACATAAAAGAGCAAAAATATGCCACAAAGGCGACAAGTGTTTAAGCCCATTGCACATACAAAAAATTGATTAATGTTAAAAAAAGTAAAGCAAATACACTAAACGCAGCCATAACGCAATCACACTCGGAGCAAAAAGAAAGGAAATGGTAAATGCACATCATTTGCCGTAAAAGACAAAGAAGCAGCGGATTGGAACAAGACTACAATAAGCTAAAAAAGAAACTATAAACACAACGAAAAACACTCCTTACCAGATGGTACAAGACTAAAAAAATACCACAAATTTGAATTGTCAATGCTTCCCAGAAATGGTCAGGTTATTAATGCAGCTAATGAAGCCGGCAGGTGGTTCCACTGACGCAACGTTTTCTTTTTTCGCAAAAAGATTGGCAGTAGGTGACCGTGTTTTGCTTCGGATATGAACTTTGTGACGATGGTGAAGACGTTCAGATATGAGACGTGCGGGTTGTATCCAGCGTGATTTGAGTACATGGTGGTTATGATACACTTTGTGAAATAGGCACAGACGGGGCAGTTTTCTACGTGTAGCGAGAATGAGTTAGGTTCAGACTGGATTTCATAGAAGTTACACTGGCCGTACGATGATAGTTAGAAAGTATGAATCCCACAGTAACGGTTTTGTACAGCTTCAAGTTGGTTAGTTAGATTAGTATATATTCAGGATCCCAAGTTGACGAGGCATACTCTAGTATTGGGTGCACGTGAGTATCATAGAACTGTTTTGGGGAGAAGCAGGTGCTAAGAAAAATTTCACTTTAAGTATCCAAGCATGCGCTTAGCCTGAGATGTTGTCGGCACCAGGAGAAATTGTTAGTTATGTGCACACCAAGGTATTTACACTGAACTATGGACTTTATTGGGTACTGTTAAGAAAATAACCAGCCCAGGAGAAATTATTGATTACGGGACATTCTTTCACTTTACATTTTGTTAGTTTGTTGAGCTCCATAAGCCAGAATTGGCACCAAGTAGAAATATTAATAAGGTCAGAATGTAGCATTCAACATCAGAGGAACTAGTAATGTTACGATAAAGCACACAATCATCAGCCAAGAGGCAAATAGAAGAGGAAATATTACTAGTCACGTCGTTAATGTATATTACAAAATGTGAGAGTACTAGAACAGAGCCTTGAGGTACACCTGAGCGCACAGGTACCTCAGGGGAGTTAGTTTAGTTGGCAGACACAAACTGAGTTCGGTTAGAAAGAAATACTTCTATTCATTGTAAGGCTTGGAGATCAATTTTCAAATGACGTAATTTCAGTAGAAGAAGCTTATGATTAGCTTATCCAACGCTTTCCAATAATCTAAAAAGACACAGTCAGTTACAAAAGAGGAGTCAAGAAATGCATGGAAGTCATTGGTAAACGTAATGAGTTGAGTTTCACAACAGAACTTTTTTGTGAAACCATGTTGGGAATCATGAAGAAACTAATTGGACTCCGGAAAGTTAACCAAATGAGTGAATATTATGGGTTCGAGGATTTTACAAGGATTGAAGTAATGGATATGGGACGGTAGTTTGAGGGTTATAGCGCGTCACCCGACTTGTAGAGTGGAACCACCCTGCCGGTCTTTTATTCCCTGGGCAAGTAACTCTCGTCAATAGATTTGGTGTAAATGAAGTACAATATAATTGAGCGTTACTCTTTAGTATTCTGAAGAAATTTAGAGTTAATGTCATCAGGACGACAGGATGACGATCTCTTTAGTTTAGCTGTTATGGCTGCAATACAGAGATATCAAAAGTAATGGGTCTATGGGAAAAAAGAAACTCTTGCCTGTGGGGTAAATCACTGTAAACGAGTCGGAAAAAGAATTCGCGAAGCTATTTTTAAGTACAGAGGCACAGAAATGGTTCGGAATTGGTTCTCCCGACATGTCTACCAGACAAATGTTACAGTCCTGCTCGGCTTCACAGTGCTCCAAAAACTCTTAGGGTTAGTTTTCACAAGGAAGGTAAGTACAGTGGAAAAAATTACTTTTAGCCGTTTTTAACGCTTTCGCGTAGGATGCTGCTGCTAGCTTATAGGCAGCCCACCTCGCCGAAGTTGACGATGTTTTAGCAGCACGAAAGAGCTTCGCTTTCTTATTAGATAATCTTTTAAGATATCGCGTATACCAGGCAGCATTAGTATTGGCTGTACACATTCCTCAAAGGTATGTATTTATTGATTATTTCTAAAACCTTACATCTGTAAGAGGACCATAAGTCTTCATTGCGTTGTTCCATGCCGGATGGCAGCAAAGTATCCATAAAAGCGCAAGTTTAGCGTTTATAGCCTCGAAGTTAGCTCTGTTATAATCTCTCATTAGTTCTAGCCCGCTTAGCTTTTCGATTGGCAGGAAAATAAAAGTAAGGTGAAGCACGGCGTGTCCTTAACCCAGGCACGTGTGCAATGGGGGGATGTTATGTCAGGGATGACGTCAGAATTAATTCAAGCAAGAAATGTAGACGTGACAGTTTTGGTTGACAAACTAGCTGTGATAAACTAAATTTTGCAAGACATTAAGAAAACACGAAGCCTTGGCAGACGCAGGATCGGCAAAGGAGACACGCATGCGCCCATTTGATTGTTAAAAAAATTAGTCACCGAAAAGGAAAAGTGGCACACCCGGACAACGCACGGCAATCTGGTTCAAGCAATCGTGAATACTCTCGTAAAAACCACCAGCCCTAGAGGGGGAGCGATAACAAACTCCAAATATAGCTTTTTTGAAATTGTAAGTTATGAAACACCAAATAATCTCTAGATTAAAATGAAGCATGATTAGAAAAGACTCCGAATGATCACTAACAGCAATTAAAACACCACCACCGATTTCGCAACCATGGTCACGCCTATAAACCACATACTTTTTGTTGCACTAAAGAGCTCATTGGACGCTATTTTACTTGACAGCCATGTCTCGACAAGTGCAAAATATCAGCGTCGGAGTCATTTAATACAGCGCAGAGGCTTTTCGTTTAAGTGTACCGGCTACGAATGCTTGTGTCGAAGACGGACGCTTTATTCTCATGTTGAGTACCACCACCCCTCGAGCACTCCTTGCTGCCACACGGCTGTCCGTGTACCCGCCCAGAAGGCGTCGACGGTGCGTATGATACCACAGGCGCTGAGGCAGAGGTTGTCGGCTTAAGGCATGCACATAGTCAGCGCTAGCGTTGTACACGCAGTTCTTACCGACAACAGAGAGCCTATTGTGGAGCAGTTTGTAAGAGGTGTTAAGACCTTTCCCGTACTCAAGCAATTTCTTGCGGCCAGCTCGTGTGGCTATTGACTGGTCATATCTGTATATAAAGTCAGAATCGTGCAGCAACGATCGCTTTGACAGCAGCAGTTATTTGGTTTGTAAGATGCAAATTTTACTACAATAGACCTCTTCTTATCCGGAGATATAAGCCTATCCTATGAGCGCCCTCAATATTCTCTGCGCCGATTTATGAGCCAAGATTTTCAGAGGGAAACGACACAATCCTCTGTTCCGATTCCTGCCAACTTTTCTTGGGGTTGTCGGTGAAACCAAAAAAACAGAAGATTGTCGTGCCGCGAGCGGTCCTCAGCATCGTTAAGCGTTGCTCGTAGAGTGAATAGTTCATTAGGGAAACATTTATTTCGGCCTATAGAATTCCGCTTTTGCCTAGCAGGCGCTGAATGTAGCGGCTCAAAACTCTTCTACAACCCCGTAACATGAATGCTTTGGGAAGCTGAGTACCAAATGGGGATTACCTAAGACATCCGCAAATGTGTTACAGGCAAGCATTACACAGATCGTTGTTATTGATAGAGGCATGGAATGTCTTTGCACTTTTTACATGGCAACAATGGAAGCATAATCGCACGCTTCCTTTCCCGAGAAAGAAACACTCAGATGGCCCTCTCTTGATACGTTTTGCTATGCAAAAGATTGTGCGGAAGTTTACTGATGGAACTTATATCAGCAAGCAAGTGCCATTCGTACCCTTAGCATTGATGATAAAAAAGCGCCGCCCATGGTAAAATAATAACTCGCACGATGCTAATGATGATCCCAGCTAGTGGAATCGTGAATCCCAGAATACATGCAGCTCATACATGTGCTGTCTTGGGCTTTACATGCGTATACCTAAGGCACCGCGAGGTCTAAATGAAACCCACGGTGACATCTAATTCCCGCCGAATTCCGATTGGAGCGTTGTGTGTGC
>JABSTR010001989.1:0-60911 GCA_013339765.2 Haemaphysalis longicornis | reverse complement strand
TCGGGAGGCCAGGTTGAGATGTAGTGCCACAGTTGGGCTTTTTGCTTTTAAAGGACCTGCAAATCCACTGAAAGATAGTGACGGTGGAGGGGGCAACAGTCATTGATGGGTATGTGGTCATCAGTCGGGGATGCCTTGTGTTTATTTGGCTCGGGGGGAGGAGACGTCGTGCTGTTTGTTCGCTCAAGGGCGGCTGTGCGACACGTGAGTGCCTCGGTGAGTTGTAGCAGCTTTTCGGTGGTGGCTGAGATAATGTTGTGGATCATCTTGGTGGTGGTCTTAATTTGATAGTTGATTTGGGGGTGGATTTTGGTCGTCATTGTGTTTGATGATGAGAAATTCCGCGTGTTCGGCTGTTAAGGGGGTCGTAGGCGCTGTGGTTGATGCAACGGGTAGGGCGCGCAGTTGGGGGGTGGCGGGGGAGTCCGGATCTCTCTCGAGGGCTTCTATTCTGGCGAGCATGGCAGCGTTTTGTTCCTTGATTTCTGCAAAGAAGCTGTTCTAATGCGGTCGTTGGGAAGGGAGCTTCTGTAATGGGCGGGAAGTGGGAGTCGCATGCAGGTAGGAGGGGGGGTGTTGGAGCAGTAGGAGCGCTCTGGGCTATTGCCGACCAGCTTACGTGTTATGGGTACTTGAAGCTTGTAGATTGCGGGCCTGGAACTGGTCGAGTATGGCTTTTGGGGATCGCTGGTATGAATCTTTTCGGGCAGTCCTTTCCTGCAATGGCATTTGGAAGCGCGCACAGTTTACACGTGGGAGTGCAGTGGTGGTCCTGTGGAGGGTCTTTCAGTCCGCATCCGAGGCATTTGGGGTGGTCGGGGTTGGGGCACACGTTCTGACGGTGTCCGACTTCGCCGCACAGGTGGTACACCTGCATAGAGCATCTGAATGGGCGGCATCGGTAGAGTAGGCTACCAACCTTCACATAAAACGGCACGTGGGGTCCTTGAAAAGTAAGCAGGGCCGACGTGGTACGACCCATCATGCGCGCATGTAGAAGTTGAGGCCTGTTAGCGCGCAGTAGTGCTTGCAGTGCTTCGGAGGTTGTTTCCGGGTCAGATCCATGAATGACCCTTCTGCTCGTGTCCGGTGGTGGCTTCATGTAGGCGTTAGTTCTTGTTCTATGGTGCCTAGGCGGATGGGCTTGAATGGTGCTTAGCGTTATTGCGTATTCCGCTTGTGCGGTGCTGGCGACGATAAGATTCTGGGCAGTTTGTACTTGGACGACGACGTGCTCATAGACTAAAAGGAGGGGGAACAGCGCAAATTTGACAGACACGAGAAGAAGGAGACGACACGCACAGCGCTGACTTACAACAGTTTATTCTTTACCACTCGGGCACATATATACCACCACGGTTAAAAATACAAGGAAAAGCAAGACTAACACGCTAGTGTCTCTTATCACCATTGCTCGTCACACATCACCATTCGCTCTGCGCCACAAAAACACGTGCTGTACTAATCTGGGAACAAAAAATCTAATTCTTTTTGGGAGAGGGTCAGAGAGGGCATGCTTACGCATTTATCTTTTAGGCGGGCGATTTGGGCAGCTTCAATTATTTCTCTGGTGGTTTTATGCTTATTTTTTGCTATGACTTTGTTTCAGAAAAAATAGGGCTGCATCCGTTAACGCTACAGTCCCTACAATGGAGGCCCAGGTGGCAACTGATTGCCTTGGTTACTTTGTAGTGGTGCTCTATCAGCCTTTCATTTAACCACCTTCCTGTTTGCCCTATATATTGTTTACCTGTCAGGCAGATGGTGTCTTTCCTGAGAACCCACTCGCTGTCCTTGCTAGCTTCAGATAAAGAAGGAGGTTTCGTAGTTTTAAAAGAAGGCCTGTTCAAGTCAAAAGCTGAGCAAGCTATTTCATCAGCCTTCACTCTCCGGGAAAAACGTCCCTACAAAAAGTAAAAACCGAGGACAAGAAATTGTGTAAAACGTTGAGCCTCGATTGTTTAGTTAAATAAATTGAGAAAAGGAAACGCACCAGCCTGAAAATGTTTTACAGTGCGAAAACGCACAAAGTAGACATACCCCTAAGGATAATTGTTTCGGAAAACGATACGTGGCAAAAATGTGTAGCGTTGTTTTTACAAAAGCACTTAAAATTATTAAAAATAAATGACCCGTTTCTCGTGCGCAAATCTGACGAAGTTATAGATTTTCTCGAGAAGTGCAATGACAAAAGCTATATGGCTTGTTCCTTTTATATTAAGGACCTCTATTACTCTCTGCCACATTGGGAACTTTTGATCTGTGTTCAAGATTGTATAGACAATTACGGTTCTGTAGCCTTTCAAAATAACACAGGCTTGTCAGTTCAAGGTTTTTTAGAACTTTAAAGATGTACCTAACTTCGACTTTTACGACATGGGATGATAAGCTTTACATCCAAACTAATGGGATTTGCATTGGGTCTTGCATAGCACCAATTCTGAGCGATCTTTTCTTAGCCCACCTAGATAATCTGCTGCATGATCAACTACAGAGTTCAAGTGTAACCAGAATCTTCCGATATGTAGATGGATGATTTTTTAGTAATTCCTAATACTGACGAGGTGGGTCTCGAACCGGTAATGTTTCAGGTTTTACACCAGTTTCGTGAATGTTTTAAGCCTCTTGTTTTAACATTTGAATTACCAGTGGAAAAAACAATCAGGTTTTTAGACCTCAAGCTTCGGTTTTCGCCAAATCACATCTGCTGGGCGTATGATTCACGCGCCAGCAAGCCACTTCTTCCGTTTCAGTCATCCCATTCCAAGCTGGTAAAAAGGTCGATAGTTACCACGTGCTTAAAAAATGCCTTAAACAAATCATGTATTCACTGTATGCCTGACAGTTTTATTAGGCAGATGGACAGACTTCAGATAGCGGGGTACCAAAAACAGTTGCTATCATCCGTGCGGAAGCGTTTCTACAAAAATTAAAAAGAAACACGCTGGACAGCCTACCAGTATCAGATCAAAACAGAAGCAAAAAGATAACTGTGATTCTCAACTTGCATCGAATTGCACATAACTTGAAAAAAATAGGCAAACGCGCTAACGTGGAAGTAGCATTTTCCGCCCCCAATAAATTGTCAGCCATGTGCTCGAGTCAACACAACAGCAAGAACAATGCAGTCTTGCTCAACAAAGCATGAAAATCGGTTTGTAGACTGCATAGAAGGTGTAGTATATTCAGTTCCGCTGTCCTGTGGTAAACAATATAGGGCAAACAGGAAGGTGCTTAAATAAAAGGCTGAAAGAGCACCACTACAAAGTAACCAAGGCAATCAGTGGCCACCTGGGCCTCCACTGTAGGGACTGTAGCGTTAACGAATGAAGCCATATTTTTTCTGAAACAAAGGATATAGCAAGAAATAAGCATAAAACCACCAGAGAAATAATTGAAGCTGCCGAAATCGCCCGCCTAAACGATAAATGCGTAAGTATGCCCTCTCTGACCCTCTCCCAAAAAGAATTAGATTGTTTGACCCCAGGTTAGTGCAGCACGTGTTTTTGTGGCGCAGAGCGAATGGTGATGTGTGACGAGCAAAGGTGAAAAGAGATACTATCGTGTTAGTCTTGCTTTTCCTTGTATTTTTAACCGTGGTGGTATATATGTGCCCCAGCGGTAAATAATGAACTGTTGTAAGTCAGCGCTGTGCGTGTCGTCTCCTTCTTCTCGTGTCTGTCGAATTTGCGCTGTTCCCCTTCCTTTTAGTCATGAACCAACATGCCCAAGCCTCAGTCCTTGCGTGCTCATAGAATTCTTGTTGAGGTATGTCACTGGCTATTGCGATGCCTTCGGCCAGCGCTCTCGGTGACCAGTTGGCTAGGTTGAGGCCTGAGCGTGGGCGGTACACAATTGTATAGTGATCGCTTGGCAGACGCGGCGAGGGGTTACGGGGGAGTTCTTGTTTCAATGTAGGGGACTGTTTAGTCGGAGGTTGCAGAGGAGTACTGATGGCTTGCTTTGGCGTCGTCGGCGCAGGGGTCTTGGGGCGACATCGGATGATTGTGACCCAGGGGTTCTCGGCAGGAATGGTGCGCCCACTTTGGGGGTCGAATTCCATTGTGCTAGTAATGCTAGTAGGCGACAGCATGGGCAGTCTGGCTGGCTGATTCGTCGTGGCGGGGAGGAATTCCGGCTGTTCTGCATCTGCTAGGCCTACAAAGTAGGCCTAGCGTCGGCGCGGCGGGGCGAGATCTTTGAAGGCCAGTTTTTTGTTGTTCTCTGGGTCCTAATGGCTCACCTGGCTGTCGGGTGTTGCCGCGTGAGGTTAGGAGCCTTGTGGTTGTACAGGTTTGGCGCTTCTTGAGGTAGATCCGCTGATTTTTGGTCATGAAGCGGGAGCCGAGACGAGGTGCACACGGCTGTATTAGCCCCCTAGCGGCGAATCAAAATTTGTGATAGAATTGAATAAAATGAACTCCTTCGGAAATAGGTAGATACTAAGTCGACGAGGGGTAAATATAAATATAGCAATAAAATAAACCAGAAGAATGAAAACCAAGAGTGCCTCCCTGAAGGACGTCTCAAGGAACACAGCTGGTGTGTCAGTTTTTGTGAGAGGGACAAAGGTTGAAGAAACATTAGGGCACTCAGGAAAGCCTTATGTATTTAGAGCTCCACAGGTCCTAAAGGGTTGTCTTAGCGCTCCGTCGTTGGTGACATATTCAGTTGTTTGATTGACAGGCAGATTTCTGCGAAAGACTAATATAAACGAATAGGTAGATATAGCTGAGCTACCTTAAGCGTGTGCTGTCATCAGGATAACTGATAACAATAACGACTAATTGATTTTGGTTCATAGGTAGCAGGCTAAAGGGATGTACTATTTGTGGATTGAGGGAGGGCTTGCGGGGTTTTATTCAGACGTTAGTTTTCGACATTTTACAAGGTCTGCAAGCTCATAACAGGTACGTTGTGATTTTTTTGTCATAGGCCATAAGGAGACCTCTGATTAGTACGTCTAAGGTGGATGGCAATCGAGTACATGCCGGAACTAGGTGTATTCAACAGAAACCTGCCGGCACCCATAAGAAGCTGCTGATGCTTCTCCAATTCCCACATAGCGGATGGCCCGAGGGGTGAAGAAATATCTCATTCGACGCAACTTTATTGAGATAATCCGGCCGGAACATACCCTTTCGTAACCTTTCGTGCCGTAACATTTTTCGTAGGGGTTTCCACAGTCGACGCAACCATTACGTACAGGACGTGCTCAGCGGTTGCGCTGAAAGCAGTTAGGAAAAAAGAGCCGCCTTAGGTATGTGGGGATAAGGTGATCAGCAGCGTTGCGGAGGTCAGCTGAAGTTATAATAAGCGCCCCGATTCCGGCAGCCTTTCTTTGAGGAATAGCCGAAGGGGGCAGCAATTGAGCGGTGATTCCTGTCTTGAGTTAGCCACCAACGACTGCCCCGGCATTCTGCCTTCACCCCGCCAATTGTTCCCGATCGACACAAGGCATGCCGCCAAGCACCGTCTTTCTCCCCTCAAAAAACGAAGGCTTTGTCTTGCCAGCTCAGTTAAGTATGGGCTCTGGGTTGCAGTGTGGAGTTTTTATCAGCCATTTCCAGTCGGCAACCTGCGTTATTGTAGCAGCGTAATTTCGGGTGGGAGTTCCCTGGTTAGAAAGCGGTGCTCCGCTGTGCTCGAGTACACCGGCTGAATCGAAAGCGCGAACATTATCGATAATATAGCAATGGCTGTGTCCCTCAAACATTCTCATTTGTATTGAAGCCTGTAATGAATACGCGGACGCAATAGTGCTTCGCCGTACAGCAAACAATGTCGAACGTTTGTGGAATGGCTGTTATCGATTGTTTGAAAGAACGGTGGGAATCTAAATGAGTTCATTTCTGCGAGAATATAATGAATGGCGGGACGTACCTCCTGCCTTAGACGCCTGCAGCGAGACGTGCTCCCTCTCTTTAACGCACGCGTTATCCCGAATGTTGCCTTCCAAATAATGTCTCAACGGTAACACAGCAGTGATTTTTTTTATTTAAAATAAGAAGCTTTTGCAACCTGGTACCTCATGTACCCTCTTTTTCCGTTTGGATACTTTTTTTGCTCCTGAGATTCTTGTAATACCTTTTTAGATAATCTTAGGGGCTGGAGCTTTTAGCTCACGCCTCTCTTTCCAAAGGCAAGTAAACAGTGGAATTGAATCGAAATGAATTGAATTTTTTGTAAACTATGAGTGACGCATTGTAATTACTCTCATCGGCGTCATGCCTGCCTTATAACGAAACAAAAAACATGCAGCAGTGCTATGGCTTTCTTATAAAGAGAAGACAGCGCGCCGATGCAAATTAATTCGGTGTTTCGTAGCAGGGTGTCGATCCGGAATTGTTTCGGGTTCGGTTCGGGTTCAATTTCAGAGCACCACTTTGTTCTGGTTAGAACCGGTTCGACCGTGTTAAAAACGGGTTCGAACGGGTTCGGAGAAAACAATTCATGAGTGTTTTGTTTTATTTTGTGGTGGCTCGTTTTGATTTCTTCGTTCGTTTGTTAGGTCCGTGTAAAAACAAATTCAGAATGCAGGTTTTTCTTGTACTTGCTGACTTTTCCAAATTGACTCTACAATTCTCTGCAAAATATTTTCCGTGGGAGGGCAACGATTACGACACTAATTTATCAGAAATAAAACTTCCGCAGGGACACACAAGGCTGCTTACATGTACGGAAGCTTAAACATTACTGTTTAGTGCGGCAAAGTTATATTTTATTTTACTTTGTCAATACAATTAGGTATAATTTTATTAGTGGGTCACTAACACGTAGTTTAACACACCGCCGTTGCTTTCTTGAAGGCAACAACAACATTGGCTCTACGTAGTCGCCGCGGTAGCGCTTTCTGCTCCACTCCCATCGCCCACCAGTGAGAGGCCACACCGGCCTCTAAATAATGCGTCCTTGGGCACCCTCTTTGGCTGACGGGCCACTTTTGTCGACAGCACAGCTCAGAGCCTGGCCGTCCATCATCTTTTGTATACCATGAAATATACTACACCCAGGCGCACACACGCACGGGCGCCCAAACACACTCGCACGTGCGTATGCATGCACGCACGCACAAGACACATACACACGCACAAACACACACACACACAAACCATTGTTGCGGAATGGGCCGCTCAACTCCAAACTCATGATTTAAACCTTCCGCAGTTCCATTCCTTTTACTTCCGCGGATGGTAAAAAAAATATTCCCATTTCCACTCCCGGAATGACCGTGAGGTTCAATTCAATTCTTGTAATTCCTCAACGTAGATATTACTTCTTAATGACTGTATCACGTTACTAACGCCAAATAACGCTGACGTTGTTCGACGCTTTGAGAACTGCAAAAGTATGCCCGTATATACGTCGCCAACGTGGAGGGATGGCAGAAAACTTTCGAGGCAACGATGCTTTCTCCGGCGGTGTGAGAATAGGCGAGAACACTGAGCAAACCGCTTTTAGTGAGCCTTGCGAATGCAATATTCTTGATGCAATCTAGGCTTTCACCACCCGTCCCAGTGTGTTGGAGAAAGTTAGGATTGCATGTCCAACGCTCTTGGAAACGGTTCTATTTCGTTGTGTTTTGTATGCTTTATTTTCGCGAATGTCCCTTATTTCATTGGCGTGCAAGGGTTGCCATAGAGCCTTTATATCTCGCGCCGGCCAGTGTTCGAGAAAGTATTTCTGTTAACAAAGAGAGTAATAGTAATGACATCCTGAGGGAGACGTGTGAGTTTAACTGTTGTCTTGTTAATGCCTTCTGCAGGTTTTACTCAAAGCACACTTTATAGGTGTGGACCGCTTCCTATCTTTAAAAATTAACGTGTATTTCTGTCTGTCTTTACGGGTAATGTAATTATCGACTAAAATGTCTGTGCTCCACCTTCGGCAGCCGCAGTTAAAATCGCACGAAAGAGAAAATGACACGGCCCTGGTGGCGTCACCAGCAGCAAAATGCGCCTGTATGTATGACAACCTTTAAAACATTCCTGATATTCCCGCAGGAATCGTGAAAATTTCCCGGAGTGTCATCCTCATCGTTATATGATGAAGGGTGTCCAATGGATGACATCAAATCATTGATGATGTGATGGGGTCGAATGAGCATACAATATTTAGTAAACCAATGCATAAGCCTTAGTGTGGCAACAAATCTAGTATTATTAAGCAAAAACATAAGAAGTAATGTTAGCGGTAAGGAAACAAGGTACACAGGGTGGTGTGATAAATTTGTTCGGTGGGTGTACTCAGCAGGTCAGTGCAAAGGCTGCCGAATTCACTTGCATGAAAGTCTGAATTGAAGAACAAGCCAGCTGCACAATAGGTGGCAAGCTAACGTTGCGTCTAAACAATTTAGTACTGGGCAAATCGTTCTCTGCTGCGGAGAGAGACTGTCAGTAGTCTCTTCTATGAATGACAACCGAGAATTGGCTATCTGCCATGACTACTCAGTATCTACAATGACTGCACTCTGTAGTGGTTTTCTTGGGAAAAGGCGCGAAAAACGACTAAACGTAGACAAGTACACAGGACGGCGCGTCTACATGTAGTCGTTTTTTGCGCATATTCCCAAGATGTATCACCAACTCGCCCAACTTTCAATTGTGTAATGGTTACTTAGCGGAAAAGTATTTCCCTACCCGGAAGCACCGTGTCTTGGAAAAGTTGAAAGCAGCTTCTAACTTTGTTTTTGGTAGTGCATTAGAAAAAATTATATTTGCGACGTATGTGGCATTTCTATCCAGATGTCCAGAAAAGAGAAGCAGCTCTCAACGGTTTACTGAACGTCTCTGCAAGAGCTGCCGCTACCACTCGTTTGCACGCTCCTTATACGGCGTCTGGCGCGGATTTTTCGCCTTTTTCTTCTTTTAAGGAGCATCTTTTTTTCGCAGTACGCGTGTGCTGGCTGCGTTATAGCGCGCATAGCGATGCGGCCCGTTGCCTTTGACACGGCTGTGCCCGACGGGGACATTAGTAAAGGAGGCCCTTGTGCGGAAAATGGTCGGCAGCAGCGTTGAGGCAAGACTATGTTGTTCGGATGAACGAGCAGCCTTGTTTGAGTGGCATGTACCGGCGCCAGATTACTGTTACAGTCCAGAGCTCTTATATACACGGCGCGTAAGAAGTCAAGGAGTGCTTTGCGATAGGTAGCCGCGGAATGCGTTAAACGACAAGGCACGAGGATATAAGGCGTCAGGAATTTTGCGACCCATTCTGGTAAGGTGTACGCAAATGTCCCCTGGTTGCTCGTTGACGCGTCCGTCTGGTCCTGCGGTTGTAGGGTGTGTTGAATCGTGCGTATGGGTACTGAGAATGTCCCGTAATGAGAAGGTACCAGTTTCTACAGGCGTTTCAGCGCATTTATCGCGTATGAAATGTCGTAAGCCCATGCCCTGTGCAGTGGCGGGGCCAGTAATGGTGGCAATTTCATTTAGCGCAAAATACCCTCGCTGGCAGAAAATTCGTTCGGATTTCAGATAGGCCGACAGACAGTGAATAGCAGATTTGCTCGAGATACGATTGCGTAAAGGATACTTGGGTAACGGGTTACGCGGACGTTTTTACGAAGCTAACTGATGTTTTTTATATCTGCCAGTGGTGAATACCTAATTTTGTGTTTGCAAAACATTCCTGACTTTTTTGGCACAGGGTGTTTGGCAACGTCTAGCACAGGGTGCCATCGGTTGTCGAGAAATAATGCGTCTTTACTTCAATGAAATATTGCTAAACGATATCTTCAGACGCAACTAGTAAAGCCTCTTAAGGAAAAATAGGATATACCACGTCCAATGCTCCAGTTCCTGTTTAGTACTAGAGGAAAGTGTCGCTTTTAAAGTTGTTGAAACGTGAAAGAACTGCCAAGCAAAGAAGCAAGTTGGTAGTGATGCTGGGTGTACTGAGAGTACGATCGACCGAAGCCTACTCATAGATATGTTTGGATTATTATGGCACTTATATTTTATGGAAAAGAAAATTTTCAGAAAATGCTGATTGACCTTTCTCGCCTCATGTTTCCCGCTGCCGTTATTTTTAATAAATATTAAAGCTGCCAAAAAAGCGAGGGCGAGAAACCATTTCTTCGAAATCAGTCGCTTCCAACACTAAATGTTCCTCGAAATATATAATACAATATATATTAACACTAAAAATCTTCAATTGCACAGTAATCGGCACTACTGTAAAACTGCAGCAACCAGCGCAATCGATATCAGAGCGCCCTCACAATCTCTCCTAGCTACCAAGATTGTCAATTTCTTTCCAGTAAGGGGGACGGAGGGTGTGCCGATGCAATCATGCTTACGGGTGTGAATTTCCCAGGCTGCTCCGATCTCCCGTTGCAGCTTGGCAGCAGCCTACCTCTACGGCCGGTTGCCGGACACCATCGTCAGTGCCGCGAACTCACCGGACCTGACATCACAAACCCTCGCCTTCCAACAGCTCGAGGCTGCTCTCGCCAGGCAGAGGCGGAGAGAGGCGCCGACAGGAGGGAAAGGTACGAGTTCCCGAGTACCTTTCGCGCTCCGCTCTCGCCGACGCCGGCGGGGACTAAGTCCCGAGGGCGACGTAAACGCGTTGGGGGGAGGGAGCGGCTCTGCGTAGCCCGGACCTCCCCTCTGCTGGCATTGAATAAAGTCTTTCTCTCTCTTGGCCGAACACATGGCTGCTCAAACGAAGGCCAGCAACCTGGACAATTTTAGCATGCCCAGCGAGCGTGCTCCCTTGGTTTTCTGTCCTTCAGGGCGTGTCATCCAAAATCCTGTCATTCCGGGCGAGCTTTCATTTTACCTGAGCTCCACTTTAGTAAAGTTCAATGGTAACCTGTACATCGAGAAGAAGTGCGTCTGCATCGGCTCTGTTGTAGCCCCTGTGCTGAACGACCTTGTCCTCGCCCGGAATGACAGGACTTTGGATGCCCCCTTGAATGACAGAAACACTACAGGGAGCACGCTCGCTGCGCACGTTGCAAATTGCACAAGGGGCTCACCTTCATTTCAGCAGCGCCATGTGGTGGTCAGGTATCAGAGCAGGCTGTGGCGGGCGATCACAGACGCCTGGGAAATTCACACGCTTCAACAAAATTGCATCATTACACCCTCCGTTGGCCTTACTGGGGAAGAAATTGACTATCTCGGTAGCTAGGAGAGATTTTGAGGGCACTCTAATTTGAAATGTGCTGGTTTCTGCACATTTAACAGTAGTGCATATTACTGTGCGATAGGAGATTTTTAGATTTAAAAATTTTTTTCTTAGATTTTTTTTGTAGTTGTCAATCCTACATTAGTGTGTCACGTGTTTTCTGTCTTTTCATGTGTATTGCCTGTGCGCAACAATTAACAGGAGTTGTTAGTCAGCGCCGTATTTGTGTGATCCTCTAATGACCCTGTTCCTGCGCTGTTCGTACCGCAGTCGTGATTCCCCTTTGGTATATTCAAGTGTGCACCAAATTTTTAAAAACGGCAAGCGCTAAATTTCGTGTTTACCTTCACATTGTACTCATGAACATTAAGATACGGCTAATGCAATTACCGGTGTAGGCACTCCCGTGTTGGTTTGGTTGCTACGCAGAAACATGCTACTGGGACCTGTATTATAAGAAACAATGCAATGTACGGTATACAGAATTGTATGGCTAAGCCTTGCAGCCGGCAAAACGTTGGCACCAACATAAAAAACACCGCAACTCCGCACAATTATCACTAATTTTTGAGAGCTTCTGGCGCTTCTTGTAAACTGTGTAATTCATTAATCACTGCTACTGCTACTCCGAAAATGATCTTCGGGTTCCACGCACTAGCACCCAATGCGAGTACTTCGCTTTTTATATGTTTGAAGCAATGCAGCAAGGCGGTAACGCAATATCAGCAGAACGAATTTGTTTCTGCTATACTCTGAGTCTATTTCTTGGGCGGAAGTGCTAAGAGGCACCTTACCGACCATAGATTTATTCATTAGCAACATAAAACGATCAGCCCCAAATACTGTGTTGTTCAACCCTATAGCAAAGACCTTGTCTCATTGCACAAAGCAAGAATAATGCCCTCTCTACTTTATTGATTTTTTCATTCTATATTTTTACACTTACCCCGGTCTGAAGCTTAAAGAACCCGTGATTTAGAGCTGCTTTTCGCCTGTAATTTATATGATCATACCGCCTACAGTTTCCCGGCACGCTTTTATGGCACCTGCTCTGGACAAATAAGACATATTTACAGGCTTTATTGTTTAGGGCTATTTTAATTTTCTGTTTCAGTATTTCGTGACTCCAAGTTTGTATTTGCTTGCTCATTTTAAGTTTTATTCATGTTCTGTGATGTGAAGCTTTGGCACGTTTTCAATCAGGGCACAATGCTTTTGAGTTGCCGCTAAGGTTTTTATCAAGGGGAGCGCTCAGAGAAGATTGCTTTGTAGGTGGAGCACCACATGTTTTCTCCGGGTGGAGGTTTAGAGTGACGTGTGCGCTCGAATGACCTCGATATTTGGAGGCACGAAAAAGAAGTATTCGGACTTAACCCCCCCAAAAAAGGCTTTAATTATTTGAAATGCGCCTTCTATAGGCTCATTTGATGACATCGTAAAAGAAACGAAGTTTTTTTAGAAACCATGAGGGCGAAGCCCAGCCTTGCTTTGTTTTGATTGATTGTATGGTTTAACGCGCCGACGCAAGGCAGGCGACGAGGCGCGCCGTAGTGGAGGGCTCCGGAATAATTTTGACCACCTTGGCATCTTTATCGTGCGCCGTAATCTCGTACACACGGGCGTTTTTGCTTTTCGCCTCCATCAGAAAAGCGGCCGCCGCGGCCGGGAATCGAACCCGCGACATTGCTTTGTTTTATAAAGCATGAACTTCTCTTTGGTTACTCAGAAATTTCATATTGACAGCGATGAATGTTGATATCAGAAGAAATGAAATATTAAAAACTCTTATCTCCGGCTACCTAATGTCAGCATTGACGTAATTTGGAAGAAAGCAATGCGGAGTGATCACGGCAATATCTCTAAAGCAGCCTTTAAGGGTGTGATGAAACACAATTAGTGGCCGTGTTGCAGTTGCGAAGTTATGTTAATTGGTAGAGGCTTTAGGTGGCGGCCTCTAGTCGCTGAAGCGTATCCCCGTTACAACATAAACAGCTAGGCACGAAAGAAGGTACTGAATTGCTGCCACTTTATTGCGTTTTCCTGAAATATATCTAGCTTAATTATTTACAAATATTCTGAAGGCCGTTAGCCTTACCAGGAGGCGTAATTTTATATAATAAAAAAAAAACACTGAGAAAAAGCACCTTCCGCTCGTACTCCAAAATATATTCGTTCATGCTGTTGAAAGAACGCCAAGGAGAGGGACATTGAAAAATGGGGGCAACAGGAGTGGGGCGATAAGACAGTGTTGGCATCAGGGTTATATTTAAACACAGTGATAAGCTCACCCGCCGGAGTGCAAACTCATTGCAGAAGTGTAATAAACTTTCAGATGTTAGTAAAAACGCAGGGGCATCCCGTGGCCGCCCTTTTTTCGTTTGTCGTCTTGTTACGGTTTGGGCTGTAAGCACCTGTACAAATATGTTAATTCTTTCATATGAATTGTTTGTAGTTTGCACTGTCAGTGGCACAATTTTGACCGAAACAAACCTGTTCATTGAATAATAATAAGATTTGTTATGTGTTCACTGTCGTTTTGAGCCGTCCCGTATTAGACGTGTTTTAAGTGAGAGAAACACTTTTTTATAAAAGTCATTACCGTGCTTCTGAATTGCTGCTACTAGATATAAAATTCGCGCGCGATTTTTTTTCCCTATAAATAATGTCAAATACCTCCTTCTGCATGCGATAACCGTACATGTGGTTTGGCAGTGAAACTGCGCTCAAAATGTCCTTTGCATAACAGGACCGCCGATACTTTTTCCCGATGCGCCAAAATAGCTAAACTGACCCAGACTGCTATTTCGCCATTAGGATTTGTATGTCGACCCATGTGGTGATTATGACAACTGCAGCATGTCGCGGAGTAAATAGCTACCGACAAAGTGTCGTCATTGCCAGAAATTCGTGACCGGAATTTTAGAGCGCCCGCGCAGATGGAGCTCACTTCCGCTGCCATTTTCTTTCATTATTCTGCTTAGCCTTTTCCTCTTTCCCGTGTGTTCCTAATATAGAGCCAAACGAAGCATTTTTTTTGCCCGGTTGTATACCGAGTCAAGATTGAGACAATTAATCTCGGAAATGCCGTTGTCGTAATCCGAGTATTGCGGCAGCCCAATGTTTCTCGGATTTACGGGATTCGCTTTTTCCTCCTATTTTCAGGGACTCTTTGGAACGTTAGGAGCTCATTGGTATTCAGAAAGGAGGCGCAAGAAAATATCACCGTATTTTGCTTAAGTTCCACAAAGCGTTTTGCCCCTGCAGCTGGAGATGGCTCCCGTTTCCTATGAGGGCTGTCGATCAGTAACAAAAAAATAGAAAAATATTAATGCTAGACGCGAGGAACACGATCTTCGCTTTGTGGCCTTAATGAAACTTCTTGCCTGTTTATTTATTTCAAAATAATACTAAAGGTTGTCCGGTGGTGGGTATTACATAGGGTGAACGTCACATCACAATGGTAAAAGAAAATTTCTAAACATAATTAGAACAAAACACAAAAGCAGAAAGGGTAAAATAAATGACAGTGCATCACGTAAAAAAGAAAAAACAATTACACCACCTTCTCGTATGGGAACCCAGAGTAGTATGCGAAGCAGCCTTGGGGTCCCCTGAAGTTCCCATTAGTTTTTAGTTCGTCGTTTACGTTGACGTTCAGCTTCGCCGGCCTTCGCTGTATCAGTGGCTTCTTGACGTAGTTTAAATGAGTAAAGAACAGTGGTTTGTGTCGCAGTGGGAAGAGCGCCACGTACCTCCCGTTGCGGCCAGAGAGTCATGGGATCAAAACCGGGCGCCGCCTAACTATTTCTTTTTATAGTGACCTGCGCTGACGTCAGCCCAAACGCTGACGGGGCTGAAAAGACGCGCAGGCGCAGTAGAGTACGGACGGCGGACAACGACAACGAGGGGGGGAGGGACACAGCGCCGAGCATGAGATCCTTCCTATCTAAACAAAACACTCGCAGAGAAGGAAAAGTTTTTTTGGGTACAATAAAAATAATACAAGGTCACACGCCCGTTTACTGTCGTGCGGAAAGAAGGGGAACAACATCAAGAAAAGAAAACAATTTTATAAATGAGGCAGGGACATGATGTTATATTTTGATTTTTCTCTTTAGAGCTTCTGTAAATTTCGAGACATTGGTTCCGAAAACAATGTGCGATGGCAGATTATTCTATTCTGGTATGGTTCGAGGTATGAATAATTGAGCAAATGCGAGGGAACAACACGTGATGCGTTTGACTTTCTTCCGGTGAATATGTGCAATACTAGTTCTTTTCGTGGCCGCAACCGATATCTATATTAGGTTTTTTTTTGTTTTTATAATGCGATAAATTGTGCTTACTGTTCCTGCGAGAAACAACTGGCAGACAAGTAAATTTACAAACGTAGTACACGTACCATTTTCTGCTCCTTTATCCCCATTTTCTAATTAGGTTTCTGTTTTACGATATTTTTACGGGTTAACCTATAGTGATCAAGTTATGTGTTGTGCACAACGTGTCCGAGGTATGTGACACAACCAGCAAAAATTACGTTAAGTTCTGAAAATTGGAAAGTAATTCAGAGAGCAGGTAATTGGAACTGTTGCTTAATTGCAGAGGCTGTTTTTATTTTGTAGGCTGGCCTTGTTTAACGGTAAGCCATAGAATAGATATTTTAGTGAGTTTTTCTCTGGTTCACAACCTATCGGCAACACACAAAACACGACTTATAGGAGAATGCAAGATGCCATTTTTTGCAGTGAGCAACAAGTTTTGCGCACTTCTTATGCGTTTATGATGTGTCGGTGCGACCTGTCAAGATACGCCGTGGAGACCTTCGGTAGCTTCTGCAGGTCGAGCTAATTCCCATAAAGCGAAGAGAATAGCATGAAGTCCGTATACAAAGTCTAAGACAGAACACGCTGAACTCTTGTAAGTCCAACAATTTCAGTTGATAGGAGTAAAGAATTTCTACTTCCGTCGAATTGGTAAAGGTAAAGTGCTTGGATAAAGCAAGTTTTTTTTGAAATCCTGGTAAAATAATTTGCCAACAGCTGATTCTCTGACGCGATAAGGTTCTTAAGCTGCGATCAGTCTACAGGCCACTTGTCGCAGTGTAGAAAGTGCTAGCTAGGCCGAAGATTCAGAATCACGTATGAAGCGTTGTGCTGAATATGTACATATTATCACGCGTCCGGAGGTTTTTCTTGTGCTCCAGAGTAACCGTACTGGCTGCATCTAGTTTCATAACTCGAAACATAGCACCCGAGGCCACTAAACATGTGCAACATAAATACTTACGCTTCATTTTATCCAATGGGCTACACAATTGTACCACGCCCACAAAGTATTCGGCTTGCGAAAGCAGCTGGAAACGAACAAACGTCATGCCCGGTCTTATGACGATTGTAACTGTTTATGGATAACTTAAAGTTAAGGATTCACTCTGAACATGCGACACCAGTAGACTTTATCCCTCAAGCGTTCGTAGGCGAAAATAGATTTTTGGGGTACTTAAGTCTGTTGACGGGGTTTGGAAGCGAGAACAATATTTTTTTCCCAAAACTGTATTTATGAACAAGTTTTTGCTCTTACATCGCGCTTGCGCCACTTTATTTGCGGTTTTTTTGTTTTCTTCGGCTCTACTCACCGCAGTTTCGCCCCGTGTACTTCAGCTTTGTTGTCATGGTTAATTGTGCTTCGTCAGTAAAGAAACTTGAGCCGCGTCCGACATAGTAGCACGGCCCATTACAATACACGCACGAATCCCTCCCACAGGCTGGCTGATTACTTCAGGCAACTATATTTCCAGAACACGAATTCTCCATGGCTGGGGCGCACCTCTTACCTCCACCTATCATCATGTGTAACTTCTCCCTGTTTATTGCGGAGTCACATGTCGAACAAACGCATGCACTAAGCCCACATTTAGTCAGGCACACGCGGCACCTCTGGTGGCCTTGGGACGAAGTGCTCGTCTCGCACCCTGAGGCCCGAGTTAGATTTTTACTGTTGCCAAAACATGCGATATTTTTTTCAACTGAATAACAGACGTTGCTTTAGGGTCATTCCTTTGATGCCTGATGCCGATCCCAGCTTTTTCAAGCCAAGCTATAGATGGCTAATAACACTTGCTGCTCTTCCGGAGGCGAATATATTCTCGCCCCACTTCTGCGCTCCTCCTCGCCAGCATCGATGCCTTTTCGACAACTTGCGCAAGCGACACTAATAACGACGTAGCACTGTTAAAAGTTTAGGAAGAAGGCGTTTCGTTCGCTCGGGGGGAGAAGAACAGTAATGGAAGGAGCCTTGGCACTGACAGAAGTGAGAATTCGCGCGAAACCGACGGTACCCGCTGTGCAGAACGTGCAGCCGCTGCCATTGACGCGTCGAGTTCCGTCTCACTGGAAAGCCCTTCCAGATGAACTGCAACTAGCCCGCTTGGAGCGCCGAAGGGATTCAATAATGTTAATAAATATTTCACCTTAATTGATCTCCACGACAACAAAACTCCCAATAGAGCTTCTTTGGCTGTCATCTTCAGAAAGTGGAACGGCCGAGTTTTTGTGTATACTTTTAAACATCTCACCGCCAACCGTTTTGCAAGCATTGCACGGTCGCGCTGTTGCGGGCGCTTGATTTTAGTATCATGAGTCCCATATTGCATTGCGCTAAAAGCTCGGAGGGTAAACAGTCTTAAGAGCTCACACGACAGTCTTAACTGCCCGGTCGGCAGACGCACCTGTGTTGGTTTTCTGTCAGTTTTCTCGATCAATTAGGCTGCCACATCTCTGTGAGCATCGTGCTTAGTAGTTTTCTTTCGGCTGCTATAACACAAAAAATATTATCCCCTCAAAATAAGAGGTTACTTAGTCTGGGAAGCTATTTGTCTAGGCAACGATCACTGCAAATTCGGGAAAAGCACGCCTACCTACCTCATGACGGGAATATCTATTCCAACAGAAAGTGTCCCTATATGTCTGACTCACAGGTTAGTCTCGTGCATCCAGTCTGAAAATATTCACTCCTGCGACAAAGTTTGCCTCCAATCCAGGGGACGAGGAAGGTGTAATGCGGGTCCGCACAGCATTAACAGTTTGTGCATGGCGGCACCTGCTTGCCGCCACTTGGCGTCTCTCACGCTGAGAAATCGTAGGGACACTCTAGTTTGGAGGACCTTGCGCGGATATGTCGAAGAAAAAAATGTTCCGCGGCGAATCCTGAAAAACTAAAAACAGCCTGATAAAGTTTGAACGTGATCAAGGGTGCGAGAAACTGTGAGGTACGGCGGTATCGAACGGAACGTGTGACCTGCGCTGATTGATCATAACGCTGCCGCTGGTCGATATCCAGCTGCTCTAGAGGCTTCATTAGGCAACTTCGCGGTACCACGGCCCGGTATTTACCTTCATAGTCTACGTTATCTGCTTCATTTCTTTTTAAATTGCCTGTTGTCCTGCTTGATGTTTAGCGCATTTCGCTAAGAAATACGAAAAACGACCGTACGTTTTCGTTGAAATATCTACCGTAGTCTGCTATCAAGCGGAGCTTCGATGTCGCAGCGGTGCTACTCCGTTCGCTTCTATCATCTTATTTTATGTATATCTTGGGGAAACCTTCGAAGAACGAGCTTCTTCCTCAATGTGTATAACTTACGTTTGAACGAACAGTAGTTATATGCTCTGATATGTATAGTTATATCCGGCGAAATTTTCGAACTAGGTGGTTGCTTGTGTTTTTGTAAGGCAAGTGGTCTTCCACGTGAGGAATTTCCAGAGTTGGGCGAATTACGCAGGTTCTAAGAATACACCTTTTATTGGAAGTTTTAAACCTCCATTGAATATTTCTTGTCAAAATAATTATTCAGAATTTTTGAAGTGGTTTGCGTGCTTACGAATGTAGTTCGCAATCGGAAGTTGCGGAGCTGACAATATTTGGCTTCTGCAAAATCCACTGCTGCTTTTGGCTCTGTTTAATTAGAGAGGAACGTTTTTCCAATATTTGTGAAGGAAGAAGCTGATGGAAGAAATAACGCCCATGATGTATGCTAAAGCGTAGACCACCGCACACCCAGTGCTGAGATTCAGGCATACTGGTCTCCGTCCGTCGTCAAACATTGAATGCAAGGCCCGCACTAAACATAAGATTGTGCCTTATGAGCAGTTATCGTAATTTATAATACCATCAAGTTTGGGAGCTGAAGCAGGGATAGTCAGACCCACCATCGGCGCAGTGCAGGATGTAATACACCTTGTTAGCGCTTTGGGATAATACAAGTGAACAATGTTTTTTTAAGATTTTCCATTTCGCGTTTTTTTGGGAACCACTCTCTCATAGTTTGAAGTAGTCTGCTCCTGTAAACGACGTAGTCGATGTGAATGTTGGTCTGTGGTCTATGTGGGCTGCAAAGAAATATTTCACTAAGACGTACACACAGTTGCGTTGAAAGGATAACAACTTGAATTATGACACGGTTAGACCACAGCGCCGTATGATGGTTTACAGATAACGGTGGAAAGCATTTTCTGTGAGGCGAATAGGGGAGGCCTGAAAGTCATCAAAGTTTGGATTACATCAAGACATAAAGCGCAGAAGTTCTTTTTTGTATGCGCAGTTTAAAGATGACAACTCAGCTTTTTGGAAGTCTCGAAATCTGAACAACTCGTAAAAAGTGTACACTATACGGCACGCAATCAAGGAAGTCTTATGTACTGTTATGCCTCGGTAGAATGACTCTAATTTTGAAAGCCGCCCGTTTGGCATAGCTACGTATCGCAGCTCTATATTTCAATATTTTTTTCCCCAAAACGTTTTCCCTATTTTTTATCTGCCTAATGGCCTGTTGTATTTGACAAGTGCCGATGCAAATTCCCCTCATTACAAAATGTTTATCAAAAAGGATCGTTAAAACATCGTTGAGATTTTCAACGACAAAGTAAAACACAGCTTTGACAACAAAGCTTCACCGATGTGGAAACGTGGCCCAATTTATGATTCTGTTGTAGAGATTATGTTTAGTGATGACAGAAGGGCTCACTCTGAGCTTTACAGTTCGGTGCTATCCTCCATACTTGTCATCAACTAAAAGCAGGTGCCTAAGGTCCCGAATAAGCAAACTGTAACTTGGATATAGAATGAAAATTTTACTATACTCCCTCACTGTATTACGTCATCCAAATAGAAATAAAACGTAAACCATGAGCTGTCAAGGAAGAAAAAATTATGAGCTGGAAAAGGGGATAATTTGTTCCGTGACCACGCTAATTAAAATGGAGGTTTGCTCAAAAATTTTGATTAGCTGCAATTGAATAAACAATTTGAGCCCTCTTCATTCCATGCTCGGAATAAAGCAGAAAGAACAGAGTTTTATTGTGGTTCCGGTGAGCTCGGTGTAAAGAATGGGAATGTAATGTTGGTAGTACGATTGAGGGAATAACACTTTCTCACTGAACAGCGAACTGCTCCCTTGTCTCTGCTTAATTCGGTTACCTGTACTTTTAGCCCGATCGCCTTTATGTCATCTTACAGAAGGTCAAACTAGGAACATTTTTGACACTTTCTTTTTCTGTGCTTTTTAATAGCGAGGAAAGCTTGGTGGCCGGTTGAGCAGATTTGTCCTAGTCGACTGCAAGCCCTGCAAGTTCGGGAACACTTTGCAGTTCTGCTCGTTTTGCTAACTCTTTTGCGGGGCTATACGTGCTAATGAGCTGAGGAGGCCGACGCTTTATATCAGTGGGAAAATACGAGCACACAAGCATGAAGATGTTGGTCATTGGGGAGTGGCGTGTTGGTGATATTGAGTGTGGTATCGTCAATGTAATTTTTTTATTCGTCTAGCAACGTGAAACTTCCAAAGGTGCAAGGATTTGACGTCGTTGCGGAACCTTAAAGCACCTAAAGAGGATTTGCAGCATGATTGTATAATAGAACATAATCGCTGCTTCACCTGTTCCAGAACAGCATTTCTTCGTTGGAACTTTTCGAATACGCGCAAGGTATACTGTCACTGGGGGCACATATATTGTTCCAGATCTCTTACCTATTTAAACTTGTGCAAATAGTGACGTTGTCAGAGTTCCGTTTTTCAGAATCAAAACTGGTGATCCTCGCGGTCATTTTGCGCGGTATGAAAGTCGGTAGGGCTTGTGACGTAGGCCAACCTGGTCTGAGAACACTGGAGATGCCTTTTGTCAGAAAAGGTGGCAGTCATATTTTTTTACTTGATTATAAAAGTATTAGTGGTTTTCAATGCTAGTGCTTGGTTGATTTATTATTGCTGTACGCAAGACTTGTAAGTTGTCGACTGCAGATTACCGCCGCATAACGTTTGAAGGTCGCTGTTTTCTTGCTTTACATTCGTTATGGCATACCATTAAACCTCACTATTTTGGGTTGATAAAGCTCTCGGTTAAGCAGAAAGAAAAAGAAAATAAACTAGCTTTTTTTCCTTCTCTATGGCACAGACGGGAAGAGGTAATCTGGTAATAAACATGCGATACTTAACTTAAGACCATCCGATACACTTTATTGCTACCGAAGATAACTCCTTCAGTAGTTTTAGAACTAGTATGGCCAAGATCGCAGTAAAGAATACGAACAGAATCTCATGAGCTCTCACGACTGTGGTAAAGAGTCGTGATGCCTTACGATGGCACAACCGAATGTATTACTTTAAAAACGGAGAATTAGATACGAATAAATAATAAAAGTGAGATGTGTCAACAAAGGGTAAAGAAAACAATCTGGCATCTCATGGTGCCACATGCGGGTGTTCTCTTCTGCCTGAAGAGGAGAACACAAAAAGTTAACACGAACAACACACGTGCAAAGTTTTACGACGCTGTTACCACTCACTAAAGCTTTATCTCTGTATAACTTTATCTAAGATTTTGGAGAAGGCTGGAAAGATGGCAATTGTTCGATTGCTTGAAAAGTGTCACCGTGCAATTATAATTTTTGTGACTACCCGTGCAACATCTTGTGAAAGGTCATAAGAAGAAGACAGATATTCAAGGAACAAACTACTCGAGACACATTGAATATAATTTTATCTGAAAACAAAAGTTTTCCGTCTACTTTACCTGGGAAGAATTTATTAAAACACGTATTTTTTGCTTAAAAATCTGAGACTGAAAGCGGAAATGCGATTTTGTAGGTGTTTGATGGCACAGCCCACGTGCCACTCAGTAGAACAACAGAGCGCTAGTAGTAACGTTGACGACGAGCATATTCAGTCAGTGACATGGTAACAGTGACACGGTCGTGCAATCTTCACAGAAGTGCTTTGAGAACTACAATTTAACATCTATTTTTTGTTTGTGTCACTTTGAATTACCGCTTCCGCCAGGTGGGGGTTAAAGTTTTATAGCTTTTAATTAGTGGTTTAGTTGATTACTGGTTTCTTAAGTGTAGTCTATCTCGGGCAGTTTCATCTTTTTTATGTTGTTTCCGAAAAAACAAAGATATTACATTTTTACATCAATCAATTCCGGAACGCATGCTTGATACAGGCCTTATCCTGCTTTGTTTCAACACCATGGATTTTTACAGCCTTCTATGCACATCAATTTTGTTTTGCATAAAAAGGCATTTCAGGCTTATTCTATTTTGACTAAGGCCTGGATATTGTACTTTACTTGTACAGATGAAAAGCACGTACTTGTTTGTCAACGACACCTGATTTTTACCTGCTGTACACGTTTATCCTTCGTGGCGTTGCTCCACATCGTCCTCCTCCCAGCTGTCTATAGGGGCATCTTTGCGACTTTTAGCATGCTTGACTCGTAAGACGATTCGGTGTCGTGTAGGAACTGTGTCCTCTGTGATTCCAAACAATGAATTCCCGTGGATGTGCAAGGTGTTCTTGTTCTCTCCGGCTACCACTGGAGACAGGGATCGAGTTATTGGCGGTGCTTCCGCCTATCGTGCAGCCACTACTGGCAGTGTGTTAAGTGCTTTTGGGTCTGACTGTCAGTGTATTCGTTGCCCTCAGCGCCTAGTAAACGAGAATAACTGGACGTAGGTGAACCTAACGCGAGACACGAAGTGCCTATTACGGTTAATTTCGGCGCTCAGAGTAGCGTGCAAAGAAAAGGCTACGCAAGATGGTGCGAGTTAATAAGTTTTCCTGCGTCGCGTTTCTTGTCGTGTTTGTGGTCTATACTTGGTCACTGTATACGCCACAGGTCCAGTTAGTGGGCGCTTCATTTTTACTTCAGGATATGGCTGGAAAAGACCGCTTTGTGCATTCTTTTTCACACAACTCTCAGCGGTGTGTTATCGGTACAGATGTAGTTATTTTGGAACACAATAACCACTTCTAATACAATGCAGCAGCGTTTATTGTTGTCTCTCGCAGCGGCAGTTGTAGCGCTATTGCGTTTTTTGCTTCATGCTGAGACAATTGCTTGATAGCGAAGATGTACTTCTATAGCAGGTGTGAGCATGAAAACGAACTTTGGATATCACAGTTTGTATTGTAACCATCTTGATGTACTTTTGGGGGAAAAACTTGTTTGCGGTGATATGAAATCTGTCGCAAACGTAACGCTTCTGTCACTCTGAGGGTGGAATATGCCACCTGATGTGAATGCTTTTTGCATAACAAAATTAGGATTTCAAACCTTTATGCCCATCTTTGCTCGTGCAGTTAATTGGTTAATTTGGTGAGCAAAGTTCACCTGTTGTACACCCTAAATAATGGTCACATTTGCCCTTCCACATTTCGCATCGGCTATTGCGTACGTAGCTGGTGTGCAATGGTACATTAAACGAAACTTCACGCGTTCGCAGCGAGACAATTTGGGATGACCTCTTCAGTAAAGTGTCTCTACGTTTCCACAACAAGCTGTGTTGACGGACTCTGCATCAGCTTCTCAGGATAAAGAACTTGTATGTTTCAGCGCCCACTCCTCGAAAGCGGCTTCAGAAAGACAAGCCCAACGCTCACAGCTTGCGTCAGTAGAAGTTAGAAGACCCCGTAACGCGAGTGGTGAGAGGTGTTAGCCGCGGGTTACCACGGAATGTGCAGCCCTGTGCGGTTGTGTGAGAAGCGATGCCCGCTGGGCTCCAGGAGCAGTGAGGCGGCTTTGACTTCGCGCAAATGGGCCGTGAAGGAGAAATTGACATCGCGTTTTTGTGCAAGCGCTGGTTTCAGGGCTTTTTTTTTGGCGTGTTGTCTCTGGTCGGCTGCAGTGAATGGTCTCTGGCAAAAACGTTTGCCTATGGCAAAAGTATAAAGACGTGAAAGCCTCCTAACGTTGGTTAGGGGCTGTTGAGCGTACTTAGTTATTTAGGTTCTACAGCCACTGCTATCATGGCTGGCTGCCGAAATAAGCAATACTCGAATAAAGATGCAGAAATCGGATGTCATGAGTTGTTCTAGGTAGGTCCTTATAAGGTCATGTTGGTACCAGACAGAAAAATCATAAATATTTGTGTTGTTGAACAATTTTGCACAATCGCTGTACCGTGAAGTACTGACTCATCGAGGTGGTGCTTGGGATTCAGGGAGGAGCTATTTCGTAATGTTGTTACACTTAGGTTAACTCTCATTCTCAAATTGTCAAATTCTCAAATTCTCAAATTGATGGCCATAAAATCTCGACCTAACCGAATGCCGAGATTAGTGGTGTGGTTTGACGAGAGCTCAAAATTGAGAAGCTTTGGGGAACGTGGGAGGAGATGTTTCCTGGCCGTTGTGCCCCCAACAACGTACGAATCGCAATTAGGTGTTGGTCCATGCATTCTAGAGTCCTTGCTTGAGGCTCCATGGGACCTACGGTACTCCTCATATTGGATATTTAGTGACAAGCAGCTGTTGTAAGTATCTGGTAGTAAAGTGCTAGAAGACTGCACCTTTGTGTAACCCTTCCACAAGAATATACTTTGTTTATGCGCGTTAGCATGAGCGAAATAGAATATTGGAAGTTTTGTTTGTGACTGCTTTTTTAATGACTCTGGTATACTGTTCCCGGGAAAGCTCGCCCGTCTTAGCCGGACACCGAGTTTCTGTTTCTTCTTCGTAGCCTCTGTAATCGCCAGAAATGATGGTGAATTATTTTATTCGCCATAGGATGTGCAGCTGCTGCCTCGGTTTGTAATCAAGTTTTACAGAAAAGTCTCCTTGCGACTATATCACTTTTGACACTGAGTGATGATATTTCTAATCTATGCGTCAATACATATTTTACTGCTGTTAATGTTGTCCGTTTAAAATTATATCTTTTACCGGTGGTAGTTACTTTACACTGCATTATTTCCTTTGATCTGCTCCCCAACCAATTCAATGAGTTTTAGTCTACTGTATGGCTTAGCAGGTCTCTTTCTGTGCATAACGTCTTGATCCCGAGGGTTGAGAAAGGAAGATATTTCTCTCACAAGGATGTGTGCAAATAATGATAATTTCTACGGTGTGGTTGATATTTTTGTGGTTCCTTTTTTTCTGCAGGCGGCGCATGTATACGTACTTTTGCTACTCTCTTACTACTGCTGTCTGTTCTCAAATAACCTGCCTTAGTCTCCAAAGAATGCACTGTTCTTAAAGTTGCAGTTATTTTTTATTCCGCTATTAACGCTCCTGGCCCTCTACATTTGTAAAACCGTTCGCGGTTAAACCTGTTTTCCCCGCATTCATTAGTTTTCGTCAGCTTATTCTTTCTGACTATCTTGGATTTATGTTTTATCGTTCACGTGTAGCATTGACATGTTTATAAAAAAACTGTAGTTTCGCTGCTGCGCGTACATGTCTTTTAGGCGCGGCTACCCAATCCTCTTAGGTTTTGCCTCAATTTTATCTGCAGTTAGCGCGTACTCAAAACGTGTTTTAACCCAATTTCTCAACTTTGAAGGGTGCCCAGGTGGTATAGCTATGTACTACTTTGTTTTTATATTACGTGGGTCTCCATCCAAACGGCTTGTGCTTTGACACTTTTGTCATACTGATAGGGTGTGAGATTTTTACCGAAACAGTACTTTTTGAAACGTAAGTAGCTTATCCTCCTTTCCATTCCAAATGCATCTGACCTCTTCGTACTTATTATCCCCGAAAACTGCTGTTTTATTTTAGCTGTGTTTTACGTTCTGCTGACATGGAGTGTTTGTTTGTAACTTCCTAACGAGTTTTTCATTTATTCATCCGCAATTTTAAATACCTGTTCTGTTTGAGTATGCTTATTTTATGAAAGCAGATCGATTCAGCAGAAATGTTCTGTTTTAATGAGCCCCGCCAGAAGATCTCCATAATTACAAGACAAAGAGCCACGTCATCTGCTCGTAGAATTTTGGTACTCGTAAAATATTTACTCCCTAGATGGCGGGGACCGTTGTGCTGAAGGCTTTGTTTATACTTCATAGGTAGCATGTTGTGGCCTATATATATATATATATCGTGAATCAGAAATGGGAAATGAGGGGCTCGTGAATTCAGAGCGAATAAGGGTTGCAGTCAAGAAAACCTCGGAAAGCAAATGGGGCAATGCGGTAGGTCATAGAAACAGATGAAGAATTTTTTAGTAAGAAAAGAGTGGTGAGAAGATGCCCGCCGGGTGGGATCCGAACCAACGACCTCCAGACTACCGGTCTGGTGCGATGACCACTATGCTACCGGCGGGGCGGTTTCCCCACGACTTTCTCGGGTGTTTATATTAAGGTATGTTTTGTTTCCTGCACTATGGGTGGTAGCCAGTGCAACTCGGGCTACCCGGGGTGAAGGGAACCTTCTTTGTAATCACCAGGCCTTGGGTTTATAAAGAAGGTCCCATTTTTTTGTGAAAGTTGCTCCCGTTTTCTGCCCTTTTTTAATACCAATCAATACCACTAAGCGCCATCACACAGGACCAGCGTTGATGACGACGACGACGAAGGTGCTCGTGGACCATGCGCTGGCTCTCTAATGGCCGCCATGTAAATACTGTACATAAATCGTTCTACCTTTTAATACATAGCTTCATCTTCAACCATGGTTCGAGTCAGTTGCTCTGCCGCCATGTTACAATATATATGTATATAAGACGAACGTGACCATGGTACTCGCGGCAATGGTTTTATATATCTCTCGCTAAGTTCCAGTGGTCGCTATTGTGCCAATTGCTTGGCTTCTTTTTATGCAAAAAATTTCTCTGAGTTTGTCTAGCTGAGGAAAGTTTATCAATTAGGATTTTTTGGATGCGCAAAACAAGACCACCCTTCTTGTGAGATATTTTCGTGGTTGAAAGTTTATTAATTTTGACCCGCACGTCGCTGGGCCAGTAAAATATTTTCACAAGGAGAGAGAAAGTCCTTATCACCGCTACAACCGCAGTACGTATTTTCTATTGTAACCGGTCCCTCCAAAAGGAATAGGCTTCCGTTTGTTCTCGTTGGCTCCGCTAGAAACAACTGCACTATGGCCTACGGCGTATCTCACTTTGTGCTCACGCCGGAGGGTATCCCTGCACTTTCCTGCAACATCCAACCACTGTCTCTCTCCCGACGTGTATTGGCGAGGAACATTGCCAAAATCGAAAGTTAGTTTTGATGGCTGCGAAAAGTCCTCGTTCTGGCAATGTGCATCGTTAGGCACCTAGCTGCACGCAGGAGAAAAAATCCTTTCATTCCGGTAATGCATCGTTGCGCTGGGAGTCATACGATACCCTCTAGCTTGCCGCTGTACAGCTCCTTTTTCTTTCTACATTAAATGTGAAACACGCGGATTCTTCTAGATATGTTCGTCTCTATCTGGTCTCTCTCCTGTGAAAGCCTGCCGCACGCAGTCTTGAGAAAGCTAACATTTTATTCAGTGAAGCGGCCACCCCCGCTTTTCAATACCCATTCGTCTCTCGGGAAAACCAAAACATCCCTATCGTTCGAGCCTGTCGTCCTGCGGATTTCTTCGGTCTTCCGTATATAATCCGTGCATGCCCGGCTTCACTGCATTCAGATAGCACGCCCTTGTTCATGCATAAATGCGTCTGTGAGCAGTTTGTTCCCATACTGTGTGAATGTTAGTATATATGTGTATCTTTGTGTATTCGTTAAACCTGTTGCGGTGCTTTGAAGGATTACTGTTTGCGTTGCTACATGTGAGTCGCACTGCTCCCTTTTCGACTTGCCTGCACTTGTAACGGAGACACAATTCGAAAACACCCTTGCAGCTAGATCTGGTAAAACTTAAATACACTCATTGGGACAAACAACCTGGTAACCTCCTCCAGGGACCCCTTGCAGCCCTAAAGCCGATTTGGCATGTTGAGTTCCTGTTTACATTTTGTGTTGTGAGGAGTTTTCGTTCATAAAAACACAGGTATTTTTCATTTTCCTTACGAAATTTAGCTCTACGCTACCAAAGCTTACCCAAGCGTAAATATTTGGCCTAGATGCTCTAAAATAATGTAGTGATATGCGTTTGTGACGTGCCTGGTAAATATTCTGTAAAATAGCTAGATTACAAAATGGAATTGTTTACTCGATCGTGAGGAGAGAAAAAAAATGGCAAAACATACTGGGGCAGGCAGCATGATAAGTACAAACGTCAGAGCCACATTCTCCGGCAGTGTCTCATAAAAGGGGGGCCCAGCTTGCAGAGAAACGAACATGAGTAACCTCCAGCCGAAACCATCAGTTTCAAGATCCGCCCAGCAGTTTACAACTGGAGTGAAGTTCTAGGGCACAAAACTACTCCTTCTAAGTCCGAAGAGTCCGGGTGTCCCCCAAGCTACGCTGAGCCCGCGTATGCACTGTACTATCTTTTTTTGCTCTAGCACACGTTTCAAAATGTGAATTGGGTGTCCGATATCACCCAAATGTTTTGTGGGAGATTAAGGTGCACTGTGTTTAGGAATAATTTAAACCCTTGAGCTTCTCAAACAGCGACGCAAATATTGCGCAGTAAGTTGCTTGTTTCATGTTTTCGTCTGTTCCAAAAAAAAACAATATCATTTTTCACCCACGCCATTACACCAAGATTTATTATCGGGTCGGAGGCGCTCGGTTTTACGTAATTAACGTAGGTCTAGCTGTATCCCCATTAGCAGCAACTGAAATATCCCGCTACGCATATATACCACATCGCCTCATTACGGGGCAGTTTATATTTCTTCTTCTTCTCAGAGTCCATGAGGCAGTTATTTCTAGACTGTAACACTTTTTTGCATATTCAGTTTCATCACCACTTGTGACAGAAAGCAAAACGACGGCTGTAATTTGCGTAGTGTTCTTTTCTGTTTTCTGTGGCCGTTAGCTGTTGAAGACTTGAGTTATCCCCTGTGCCTGTTATGCTCGCTATATTCCTGGGATTCTAACGTGTAATCGATCGCAATTACCGCTTCCCGCCCTGACCATCATGGCTCCACCTCGCGGAAGGCACTCCGTGGTGCGCTTCAATCAGTTCATTTGTGGCCGCACACCCCATTTTGAGTCGTATATGTGGTGAGCATTTTGCGGTTGCGTTATGAGTTAAACACTGAGGTACATACGACGTGTAATTATGAATGGTCAGGAAAGTGGGATCGCAGACGAACAAAGAAAAGCCTGAGGACGAAAAGACGCCTGAAGCAGTCGAGAAACGGTATGATTGTCTTGATAGCCGTGTTCGTTTATTACTCATTATGTCTCCTGGTTTACCCGTACATTGTTTATAATTTATTGGTATAGAATGGCAGCCCTACAAGTTTAAAAGCCTTTCTGGCCGTTGCCGGAAAATTTATTTACGACTTTTTTATTTTGTGTGATTTTGTACTTTCTTGCCAACACGGAATCTTCTCCTGCGTCGTTTTTCCTGTGTAGGTTTATGCATTGAACCAGCACGCAAGTGCCAATAGAATTTTTGCATATGCATTTGCCATTCAGCTTCCCTGTCAGCACTTTCATTTTCGGAGATAAATTTGCCTTAAAACTGCCGGTGGAATATGTATGGCAAACGTCTCTCGGGGCTGCCACATGTTGGTTCAGGCGGCTCCTTAAAGGGGCTATGCCGGTGAAATACAAGCTTGCTTTTATTCGAAAGATTTCGTGTTTTTTTGTTCTCCCAGCACTAGTCTGGCAGCAAATGATGCCGTCTTCACTAAAAAATTATTCAGTTTATGTTCAAATTTCGATTCTCCAACGAAATCGTGTGTTGACGTGACATCTACCATGAAGTCATAAGTGCGCGTATTCAAACGAACTTCTACTGCGTCATTTAGCTCTGCTGCCTTGTTTGCCGTCAATCCTCCCAGATGGCGCTACCATAATCAGCCACGGCCCATTGTCCACCGTTTCTATTTTTTACAGTATTTCTACCTGGCTTGTTTTGGTTACTGTAGAAAGTCATCGTTTTCTTGAAACGTGGGGTATCCTCTACAAAGAGGAACACGTAAGAAAACGACGCCAATCGGCCAGTGTCGTGTAAGACGACTCCAAAGCGGCGGACTGCTGTACAGCTAAAGCTATAGTGCACCCAGTACCAACCGCAGTGCGCATCCGCACTTCTGTGCTTACGCGTATTTTCGCAACTTCTATTGTTTATCGCAAAATTTTTACTGCTGTAAAATGAATATGCGTTACATTTAGGTGCAAATATTTCGCTCGAGAACCTCTGAGCCCTGCTTAATCTGCGGTTGCTTTTTCCGGCCTCAGCCAGTCTCAAAGGTCGGCATATGACATCATGGGTTCTGTTGCAGGAAATGGGCTAGTGGGTTGCATGGCTATTCCATATTTTCTGAATTGCATTGCTTATTTGAGCGAAATGTGGCTTTAAGGTGGTGTCAGTATGATTCTAGCGAGGCAGTCTTTCGAATGAACCAAACTTGTGTTTTGTCTCCATGGCCCCTTTAGAAAACGTTTGAACCGTTCAATTTGAAAAGGCTGTGTTCAAAGCGCTAGAAGACCTTGTAATTTTACAGGCCCTTCAAATACTTCATCCTTTTTATTGTGTGTAACAGCAACAAAAACTACGCAACAATTTAGTGAGTGTTGTTCTGTGTTTCATAAAAATACAAATAAACGACAATCAGTAGGTATAGGTTGTCGTTGATTCAAATATTGGTGAGGGAAGTTTTAATACTGCCGCATTATTGAATGGTGAAGTGATTCAAGAGCTCGACTAAAATTTCTAGGGGCCAAAATGAACGTGAATCGTTTGCCCCATTGGTACCTCTTACAACGCGACATTCATCAGTGCACCTTTCCAAATTTCGGACTATATGTACTGCAGGACGAAGACCTCTCTCATCGGCCTGTAACCGCCCCTGTCCTGTGCGGTTCGGCTGCATTCCTTGCCTCCGAATGTTCTTACTTTGCTCTCCATTGAGTCATAACGCATGTCTTAAATTTTCTCGTCGAGTGGTTTCACCGTGGTGGAGGACTTGATCTTCAATTTACAGCAGCTGTACCGTGCCCTTGGCAACACATCCCGCGATGACGCTACCGATAGCCGCTCCGTCAAAGCTGCGTTCACTATCCACACTCTCAGCAGCTGGGTCACCAAGTGGCCACGTGACTCCCCACGTGAGGACGAATTTGGCCATGGATGAGAGCGGAGCCACGTCACTTTCTCTTCTCTGAGCGGTTGCGGGTTCTGGATGCTATAATCCGCGGTCGGCAAGTGGCGTCTGACCAACCGTCAGATATCGCCCGGCCAGCAGCTTCACGGGAATGCCAAGTGCACGAAGCTAGCGTCAGCGACTCGGGAAGAGCAGGGAGTTCGGCTCGGAAAACGCCCTCAGGAGGACAACAACCGTAGGTAAAGGCACGCTTTGGACAAAAAGTATCAAAAAACAGTTTATTCAAAGGTTAACCAAGTGACTTAGCCAGGCTAAGGTAAGATTTCGCTTTGAATATCCATTGGCAGTTATGTGAGGTAAGCCGGAGCCCCTTTTTTGGCGTTACTTTTGTTCTGGACCCGTGTCTTGGTATCCACTCTGTTGCACTTAACATTTGCAGTATATGTGTTTATTTTCATGTCTTGCTATTGGCCCTTGAGCGCCAGTATATGAAAGTATGTGAAAACAAGTGAAATAGAAAGTAACAGTAGGTAAGCACGAACACGTTCTGCAGCGGGAAAATATGAAGGAATATTTTTTTTCTTTGTTTATGCATAGAATTGATTTTTCCTAGTGTATTTTGAATTATTGACATAACCAATCATTTACTGACGCAGCCTAAGACCTCTAATTTCAGACAAAAATAGCGCTCACGCAGACGAGGGCGAAGGGACGAAGATGCACACGCAGCCACGCACTCGCCTCATCGAAGTAAGCTCTATTTCCTCATTGTAGCGCCTGCCAACAACGCGCAAGCCGCCCCGTTGAGATTTATGGTGTTAAAATGTTTATTTGACACTTCCGTCCTGCTCGTTAGGGATAAATAAATTCTGTCGGTAACGGACCTAAATTTCTAAGACACATTTCTTCCAACATAGTAACTAAACTGGACGTTGAGAGAGCGCAATGACGGGGCAGCAAAGCAAATTATGTAAATTTCCCAGGTGTTCTGTATGGTTACCTAATCTGTATGCACTGAATATACTTACCCAAAGTGTACTTGTAATAATTCCAATTATATCATGTAATTTTACCCTCTATAAAAAACCGGTGCTGACGTAAAGTGTTCGCGGTTTTGTAATTTTATGAAGTAATCTAATCTTGCATTGTTTACTCATCTTTGAAGTGTAACCAGAGGTGTCGTGTAATCATGTGCCTTTATTTGGCTGTGGTGCACATGAGTAACTCGTGAACCCAATAGTTTTCTTTGCTTTGTCAGTTTAACAGCAATGGGCGTGTATTTACCCTTACCTTCGCAGACGTGCTCCTCTCCGGACATGAACCAACGTGGCGCCCATCTCGCCAAGTTGGTTTGCCTTGGCACCTAATTTTGGGCACCCTTTCGTGGCTGTGCTACGCAAACGTATCCGGCTGCGGATTCTTCGATGACAACACCTCAGTGGTGCGGAACAACCGGGACTTGAGTCCCTCGGCGCCCATTGGCCGGCTCTTTGCTAACGACTTTTGGCGGATGCCTAATGACAAGTTATGCCACTACCTTTGGCGATTGTAGCAGCGGGTACAATCAGAAGCTTCAGTTTTGTGGATTGCTCTCAACAGTGCAAATACTGTAACCTCAATCTCTCTTGGAGTCTATTTCATAATTACAGTAATGGGGCTCAGGTATTTTCTATAGCATAAACATATGCGGTTCACACTGCACAGCACATGCAGAGGTTTCGGAGCTATATAGCGTTTAAGATCGCCGGTGGTAGAATCAGGCTTGCATTCCCAATGACGTCATGAGACAATCATTCCAGAAATTAACTTTTTTTTGTGTGGAAAATTGAAACCCGAATTCCGCTGTATACAAAGCTGGCACACGCGGTGGTTTCCAGATTAGGTACAACTGTACAATGACCAGGTATGTAGTTTCCGCATGTTGAACGTCACCATGGGGTAACATCACCCTGTTAAGACCTACTTTCAATATTGATATTGTTTTGGCTGGAACCACTGATTCGGACATCGAAAAAGAAAGTAATTTGTTTATCACCGCGTGGATTTCTATATAAGATTTGCTAATTGAAAACTGCCGTTTTTTGCGCCTGTGGGAAATGGGTAGAAGTATTTCTTAGTCAACTTGTAACTATGTTTCGGTACACGTCTGCCTAAGTTACTTTTTCTACGTTGTATTTCAAGGACATAATTCGGTCAATTCTCTCGCAGCCTCTTCCAAAAACCAGTGAATTACACTTCTGTGAAATGCGGCTGCGCTTTTCAAGACATAAGTAGTGCGCAGAGCACTCGCTATACCACAGAGCCATGATTTTGCATACTGCGAGTGGGAGGCAAAATTTGATTGTTTAGATTCTACCAGTCGCGATGTATCCCCGGTTTTGTCTGATAACAGCTGCATGCTACAATAAGAGAGCAACGTGAGCCTGCTCACTCGTTTCTGACAAAAATATAATAGGAGACCCTTGACTCCCCCTGAAATTAAGTGTCCAATAAACTAATAAATTCCGAGTATAGCGTAATTGTCTCGTAAAGCGATGACATGTATATGAACGGCTTTGTGCAATCCGAAGTGTCCAGCGACCGTTGAAATTTTTAGACGTCCACCAATAGAAACAGCCAAATAACCGCACACTTATCATCTTCGTGGTTGTTTTGGACAAGGCCTGCATCTTCAGGAGTTTCTAGTATTTTATTGAGAGCGGTATTTCCGTGCTCGCAAATGTTTCGGTAAATTCTCCTTCGAAGGATGTTGTCCTTGCATGCAACATGATGAAACGTGTGTTTATTAGGGAGCTATGACGAGCCACCGAACCCTTTCGGGATATGCACGACGGGCAAAAAAATCTTTATACTGCCGCAGGGGTACTTTGTCGCCGTTTGTTGGCCACTCGTCGCTTCTCGCTGTCGCCCGCTTGGGCGCGGTTTTTAGCCTGCCAAATGGGACCGACACAAATGGCCCTTCGCTGTCATTGGCGTTGCCACCGGCGGCCTGGTATAGAGTTTTTGATCGTTGATGTCGCTCCATGTTGTTACCCTTTTATCGCCAGTAAGCTTCGTAAGTAGTAGAACCTGAGTTGGTTTCCCCAGTACCGACAAAACTGTTTTCCTGGCGAATACGGGCGCAAACTCTGCATACACGCACAAAACGTATAGATTGGTTTGGTCCTGCTAACGTCAGTTGGTGCCCAACGTATTCTATGCACTCTTTCTAGGCGGGGGCTTACATAGTTCACGAACGCCTTATCATCGATAATACGGTTTTGATGCTTCTTTTGTGTTTTTTTTTAACAAAGCTTCAGCTTTTCGCTCTATCAATGTCGAGTGTTGCGCACTTTTCTCTCGTCCCATTTAGTTTGCGCTGCTTGATATTATTCTGTATGCTTGGTTAGGCTGACGCATGCGCTTGCAGTCTTATTCCTTGGTGCCTTGGCGTTTTTCCCGTTTGGAGATCGTTTTATGCTTATGGCAATTAAACCGTTCGGGGCAGAGGTATACAGCTGTGCTGTGACCTTTCCATGTAAGCCGAGCTCCAAAACGTTCGACTTACAGAATCACCGATGGTTCACGATGCGATGCCGTTAGTTTTTTGTGGTTGCGCGGAAGGTTTGTGTGGGCGAACCACTTTCTCCCTTTTACAGGTGTTCCTTCGGCCTGAATAATCGCTCTTTTAGTCATCGTTTTCTTCCAGTCCTTACTAGAGCCAATCTAATTATTAATCTCTCATAGGCCCGAAAACAAACTTTTCTTTTCTTCCTTGATGTACCCTGTTTACGGTTGGAAAGTCAACTGGCCATTGGCTCCATGCGTTCAATACTTCGAACGTATTTTGTTTTAAGGGCAGATTTTACTGAAGGAGACAGCGATTCGGTCGCACAGTGGGCGGAAATTTGGCGGGTGGGTAGCATGGTCATTCAGATGTTTTGCACTTTTTTCTCGCGGGAGCACAGCCACAAGTCATACCGGCTCCTGTGAGTGCTGACGTTTCGGCGAAACTACAGGCTGCATGAGCTGCGACCGGTTGCCTACAACCTAAGAAACGTGCTTCCGCACTCTGTGCAGTGCCTCAATTTTCCCAGAGGTGATTCGCGTCGCACAAAACAATCTCTCAGTTAGGGAAGAATTGCTAACCGAACACGTTGTTCCTGCAGGTAAACAACAACGATATTTAAATCTGAATGTTTTCTTGACGACAACTGTTACGTGCTAGGAGTCACTCAGTTTCGTAGATTGTTAGGCGTCGCTGTTTTGACCTCAGTGCCCCTCAAAAAAAAAACGTGCTCTTCCTAAAAATTACGTGCCTCAACAGCGGCTGTGTATAAGAAGCCCACTAACAACATTTAAATCTATTTGGCCGGGTGTTCCGATTTTTGATTTCAGCAAACTGGGCCATTGAGTGTTATAGAGGCAAAACATTAGTGCAAATTTGCGAAGAGCAGTGACCTTTAAATGAGTTGCTTATTCTGTAAAAAATGAACCACCCCATTACCGTTAAACACGGCCTGTCTAAGAATCTGGAGAAATGAATGTGACAAGTGGAGGCGTGTCTGCTGATTCCGGTTCAAATATCAAAAGATGAGTCCTCTACCATCACTTCTCTAGAATGACTTTTTGCTATTCTTCGCTTGCCTCTGACACCCGTCTCCTGCCGTCTCGCTGAGCTTTTGCTGCTGTGGTGAGAATAACAACCCAACGTGAAAGAAATATTACTTGATTTAAGCTGTCACTACGAGGGCTGTCTCTTTTACCCTAATGAGCATTGGCGAACTTTGTACTAGAATTGAACTTTGTACTTCAATTGTACCGCAAAATTGAGTGTGAAAAATAGGCATTAGTCGGATTTATGTCTTCCATTAGACACACTTTAGTGCTTTTAAAGCGTTCTTCGTTACCCGCGCCCGAAGCGGAATCATTACCTAGTGGGATAACTTTGAAATACGGTAGAATAAAATACATTCCCGATGAAGGCCATTACACGAACTGTGCAGAAATATGTTTAAGACGTTTGTTTATTGCCCGGGAAGGTATGTGGATATATCTAAGAACCATAAAACGAAAAAGGCGTGTTACAGTAAAATACGGGGCAATTTGCGTTTCGTCCAAGCATACCAAACTGCTCTAACATGCGTATGATGCCCAACGTGAACACTGCAACCAACACAATAGCAAGCATATTAAAACGACGCGTGCGTGTGCATTGTTCGCACTGTGTCGAAAATACAGTACATTAAAATTCCCCGCATTTCCCCGAGGGGAAGAATGTGAAAGTGCGAATGCACGAGTTGAATTTGCGCGGTTCGGTAATGTTCGCGAAAGAGGGATCACTAACACACACACAACTACAAAGAAAGAAAGATGCATTTATTCACAGACACCTATTTGTGTTGTCGTTGTACTTGATTGCTAGAGCAGATCTCAGCTTTGAAATTTCGTGTCAGTACTCCTTTAAGCGGGTGCATTAGCCCTTCTCACGCCCGATTCCTGGCCAATCCCCCACGTGGGTATGTGCCATGTCAGCGGCCAGGCAGCGCGCGCCCATCTCTCCCCGTTGCCAAGGAAGACGTGGAGATTCCTGGCCAATCCCCCACGTGGGTATGTGATGCGAACATCGCCGGTGGACGTAGGTTCAGGGTCGCTTAAGAAGTGCATTGCACTTAATATTTGACGACCTCGCGAAGATTCGTATTGCGCGGTAACGCATGGCCGTCTATAAACGAAGTTTGATAGCAGCTCCAAATTATACTCTCGTCAACAGTCGCCGCATTTTTCACGTGTCGTGTATATTCCTCGCCACTCCCAGCGTCTCTCGCCGCATTACATTGCGCAATGATGCACGTTGAATTTCGGTGGCCATGCGGTGCGCTCGAGAGACCGCTGGGATGCGGGGTACCGAGTTATAATAAACGTCATGCTATCTACCCATCAATGCTGTGTATTATTAGTCTGCACTGTAAAAATTCAGCCGCTCTCATGATAATTCAACATAACACTTCCCCAGCATAGCCAAACCACATATAGCGAATCTAACCAGAGTAGCAGCTTCGCTGGACATCCCTTTTTGCTGTTTAGAAGGTATCTAATTGTTTTGTCTGAAAAAGTCCTTACCACCGTAAGGGAGGTGATTCTACTAACCCAATATAAAATAACTCCGAGGAAGTCCTTTAATTTTGGAAAGCATGTCCTTTTGTTTTCGTCCTTAAATTCGCGAGTTGCAGGATAAACGGCCACAGAAGTTCGAACACTGTTCAGTGGGAAGACATGTTAGAGGCTTTGCAGCCACTTTTCTGGCAGCATACACTGCGGCAACAACATATTGACCCAAATGACACAAAGAGCGAGTGCACCCTACACTGCCATTTTATTTTACGTCGAAGCATACTTTTCCCGTCAGGCTCCCGTTGTCACGTACCTTGCAATATTAAACATTGCATTTTGTCGTCAATGAATACCTACTTTTAATTGTTTTTGTATACTATGAACGTAAATTACCTTATGTAGATCGGGTATATTGGAATGCAATTCATTTTGTTTTTATACAGACGCGGTGTTTTGTCGTTTGCCAGTGGTTTTCGAATTGAGGCTCCCTCTTTTGCGGCTATATTTTATGTAGCAGAATTTACCGGGTTCTTCTCAGAATAACGCCTTTGCATCAGGTGTTGTGATGCCCTCCCAATATTTTGGTAGTTTATTAGTAAAAGCGATATTTGCAGCAGGTCTTGTGATGCTCAACCAATATTTTGGTAATCAAAAAGATCAGTTTGGCCTATTGCACGAAACTTTGTTTTGTGCAGCTTTCTACACCTAAAAAGGCCAATAAACACCATAGTTTATTGCAACTACAGCAATGTGCATCGGGCGCGTTCCTGAGTCACGTCACTCAGTCTCGGACAAACTGGGCAAGTTATGGGATGTCGCGAGTAGAAGAAAGAGGAAAGCAATCGAGAACAAACATGCCTAGTCCAGCACCTGTGGCCTGCTTCTATCCGAAGAAGCCTTCCCTGTGCTCGGGATGCTCAACCATACTGCCAGAACTGCTGTGAAACTGGTTTCGTAGAAGTATTTTCCTGCATGCGTGGGACGGGGCAATGCCCCCTAGAGAAGGTTTTGAGGGAGCACCGTGACGCACGGGACTCGCGATGTGAACGTGCGGTCTCTACACGGGAGGGAAGAACATTCCCGTCTTGACTCTTCGAAGCCCTGCAAAAAAATAGGGAGCAGGCCGCGACTCTGTGGTTCCCAACAGTTGTATTCACCCTAAATTTTTGCCCATCTAGATTCGCTGAGTACTCTAGGGCGAACTGCTTGAAGGTGTTACAGAAGTCACTCATAAACATGGTGATTCAGGGAACATAGAAAGAATGACATGTGATTTCTTCTTTAGACAGGAGAAAAACTACCACCCGCAGGTGTCGTTGTCTGGTGATATTGAACTTTTTCTTTGCAACGATGAGGCAGTGACACTGTCTTTCTAGCGCAAGAACTTTGGCCCTCTTGCTCAAGATCTGCCAAGCTGCCGGAAGGGGAGGCTTGCTGGCAAGAGAAAATCCTAAGAACATTTTCAAAATCCGATGGCTCCCTTCAAGGGCTCATAAAGCCAAGGAAGCATGACACCCTCCTCAATTGATGAAAAGAACCGCTTAAAATACGGACAGTGTTACATTCGATTTACACAGCCATTTACGGAAGCGTATTGTCTTTAACGCGCTATATGAAGCGTAAGAACTTTCCTATCCAACCTTACAACTAGATTTATTAGGATTTTATTCATGTAGAGGAATAGAAAAAAATTGAAAGGTAGTAGAATTGAACTACTAATTGATAGAAGCTCTCATTGCTACTTATATATTAGGAATGGAAATACTTTTTTGTGCAATGTTATCTGTCTGGTTTGTAATTCCGATTCTAACGTAGAGCTATTTCATCATGCCTCAAGTCCTCGAAGACCTTAAGCATGTAAACATTTCACCAGAGCAGCGAAACTTCGGCAGGTCAGCAACGGTTGCAAGGAGGCTGGATGATCGGCCGCCAAAATGCCGCGCCGGTGCATTTGCATTGCCCCGGTATTTTTGGCGACGCAGCACCACACGTATGGTCTCTGGAAGGGACGGGTAATGGTCATATTATACGCAGTGGGACGAAGTGTCTGCGTCGTCGCTTTCTGGCTGAGGGAAACGCGTTAGCACTAAGTTGCTCAAAAGTTCCCATGATCTCATCATTACCACACAAGCGAAGTACTCAACTTTTTTAAACCGTGTGGGCTGTGCAAACTTGTGATTACGCACAAGCTTCTGCGTTGCAATTGTACTCTACATCTGATATTGTTTAGGTATTAATCGTTTCCCGTTAGTAATCTAGATTAATAACCCATGCCATTCTTTTCGGTTTACAGGTATGACCTCACCATTTCTGTGGAATTCCAATGGTCGGTCATGAAGTGCTATTCCCTTGACCGCGGTGCGCTTGTACCGCCGGCTGCGTACAAAAAAATTATAAGGTGCCTTGGCAGCAACCTCCAAATGGACAGAAACCGAATTAATGAAAATTTCTTGAGGGTGCGCTCGCATAGGTCTTGTAGAAAAATGTGAGGAACACCGCTGTTTGCGAAGCTTCTCTTTCTATCTCCTTGTTGAGTACACTCGGTGAGATGTACTGTGTACAGCATTTTGCTGCGACTTTAGTGTTCCCTCACGCTGCGGGAAGAAAAAGAAAGGAGTAGCTGTGGTTTACTTCCTGAAGCAGCCCGCGCACAAACATTTTTAAAGAGCGGCCACGGCTCGCTTGGTTGTTCAGACAATCACAGTAAAATGTTTATTTACCAAATATTTCCAAGTAACAAAAACATAGCGTCCCTGTCAGCGCAAACATTGTAGCGCTGTCGTCCCAAGGTCTTTCAGGTAATTTCATTCTGCGAACTCACCCCATAATAACAAAAAAAATTGAGCCTCGGAACTCCAGACGCGCGGCTTGCGCAGCATGTTCGGGGTTTGTTTTTAAAAAAGAAACACTGTTGCAAGTTTTAAAAATGCAGGAACACATTATGGAAACTTTTCGACGCGAGTTGCGTAGCCGGGCTGCATCGTCTGTTTATCTTTGCAGCGCTCTCAGTCACACGTGTTCCTCCCGGATGGTGGCCCTATTACAGCTTTCAAAAGTAAAAGAAATAATGGACATAAAACAAAACACTGCAATTGATTTGCACGTGTAATCAGTGGCCGTTAAACCTCAAGGCTTCTGTGCACTCGCTGCTTGGTGTTTCTTGGCACTTGCTGCTTGGTGCTCTTGCTGCTTGGTGCACTTGCTGCTTGGTGTTTCTAAAGCTCTAATCCTTTCGGAAAAAGGAAGCTGACATTATAAGCAGCATTTGGGGCAATGAAATAAATAAAACTAAGTTTTTACCGTTTTGTTTACAGCGTAGAAACAAATTTGGCTTTTCTTGATAAACCACAAGACCACAAATTTATCCTGTTCAGAACTTCACGAAGTTTACGGAACAGTTTTTTTCCGATGTTTCTCTGATACACTCAAGCTAAACATTAGGGTGTCTTTTATATATTAAAAATAAAGTATCAATACGAATCATCAATGCATGTTTTTAAGTAACAAGCAGTAACTGATAGACATTTCAAACGCTTCCGCGATTACGAATCAAAATGCAAGTACTGCTACGTTATCTTCCGACGAACACGGAAAAATTTTCTTTATTATATATAAGCTATGAAAAGTGTCGCCCAAGGCAAATTTATTTAAAGATCCCCTTACTCAATATGGCACTATAGTACTTTTGTGCGGAATAGTCCTTCTATAATTTATAAATATTTGTGTAAATAAATAATTCCCTACAAATATAGAAATACAGTGGTAGGGTTATATCGTTGCGGGACATTAATTTTGTACCCCGGTAAGAGGACGCTCGATGTGCTATTCTATGCAGGGATCATAATCAAAGAGGGCAGATGCTTTGCTTGCTTGACACCTTCTTGCTCCTTGTGTCTTCTGTGAATATAAACATAGAACTAAGCACTGTAACTGCACTTTTGTAAATACCGGTGTACCGCTGTCAATATTTTATAAGAAATAGACTCAAATGAGGCCAGCAGGAGCATTAAGCGTGGTTTATGCGATGTGAAGTGCAATTGCCGGGATCGGGGTGTCTTAGTCTAATAATAAAACAGATTTTTAAGGGTGTAAAGGGTGTCAGGGTGTAAAAGGGAGTAAAGGGTGTAAAAAGAGCATAATAATCACCTGCATATGCTGAATGAATGTACCAATATATATTTTTTTTGCACAGCCCTGTGCTGTTGCAACAGAAACGTCAAATTCTCGGTTTATATTCACAATTTTTACATATAAAACGAAACCCAAAAGGGCGCGGGCCTAATTAATTCACTAAGAACAGAACGAGGTAGCGTCAAGTTTGAAACGCAATTTATAAAATAACAACGCTCCTTCTAACGCAATCATTCGCCCTCTAACAACATATAAGCTTGTTTTGTGTCTCTTCCTTGTTGTGTAGTCTTTGTAGTTGTAGTATCCCCATGGTGGTGTTCATAATTCGGGTGACCCGAAGGACGAATTTATTGCTCGCTTCGGAGTTTCCATGATGACCGCAATAGTAGTAAATACCTCAAAGACCAGCGGTTTCTTTCGAGCAACAAAGGCAGGAAATGTGTTGCTGCATAAAATGTGCACCCATAAACCATCCGCACTAAATAAGGCGCCCGCTCCCTCCCCGCGAGAGTCGTTTCACGCGCGAACACGAAACTGTAGCTTACCAAGCTCGTGGTTCGCTATCTATGCTTGTTTTCTGGTAAAGCCGTAAAAAAAGTTAATCACCTTTACCAAGTGCGCAGGCTAGGGGGAGCCGAAAATGGTTTTCGCCTGACTATGTTTGGAGCTCAGCTGAAAACGTCGAAGCTTCAAATGTGCAAGCGCTGAACACGTGCGTGCAGCCGTGTTCTCGATAACTAATTTTGGTAACGGCAGATTCCGGGTGTCATCACACGGCGTAGCCGTTGACTGATGTGCTGTCGTTGCAACTTCAAAATTTGTCTCCCCTCGGGTAGGATTCTAGAGGCTTCTTGTGCATCAAAAATCGAATTGCATGCACATAGTATAAAAAAAACATTTTTTTACCATACTACGTGCTTACTACTAGAATAATGCTTCTAAAAATTTAAAAGAGAAAACATTTTGAAATTTTCATTACCCTCCCTTATATCATTGACTGGGGTATCTTTTAAAACAGAAATTACCCGCTCAGGAAGTACAGCGGAAGAATTATGTGGACCGGAGAACATTGGCGCGAACGAGCTTCTCCTGTTTTGAATACCCTAATTTACGTTAATATTGCCGCGAACGATACATTGGGTTTGTTTATTTGTGTTTTGCCTTTGCCGCCGGCTGCGCCGGTCTGTGTTATCTCTGCGCCAAGGGAAGCGCGTGTTCCATTCTTTCTTTCTGTGCCGCATGTGTTATCTGTTGTGATAGGGAGAGCATTCCGATCTAACGTGAACAGCCCAGAATAATCTTCTTGGATCTACTATGTTCTCGATGCGAATCGACGTTTCGAGAACCACGCGCGCCAAAAAATAAAAAGCCTGCAGTGCGGACGCCGGGGCATTCGATTCTGCGACGCTCGCCGACGCACGTAACGTCACTGTTGACCACTGCTTCGCCGCCTCTGTATTCTTTTCAGTTGTTAGGGGAGCACAAGTTCGCTCCAATAAACTTGTTTCTTTTCCAAACAACTGCTTCGTCCTTGGCTACGTGACATCTGGTGGAGGTGCTGGGTACGCACCCTTCATGCCCACTACAACCTCTGGAAGCCGCCAAGCCAGTCCAACAAGAGCCAGCCTCCGCGTTCAAGATTTACCACCCGAGTTCGGTCTACTACCGGAGAAGACGAAGAAGAAAAACGTCGCCACCAGCACCATGCTCAACCAAGCCAATCCTCCTGTCGTTCTGCAGCAGCCACGGGAACCGCCATCATTCCGAGGAGCCCCCGCAGAAGACCCAGAAGAATGGTTGGAGAAACTGGAGCGCGTCCGGAAATTCAACAGGTGGGACGACGCAGAAACGTTCCGGCACGTTTTCTTTTACTTGGAAGATTCGGCTCGCACTTGGTTCGAGAACCACGAGAGCTCCTTGACAAACTGGGCTCAGTTCAAAAGCGAGTTCACTAAGACCTTCACTACCGTCGTGCGGAAAGAAAGAGCCGCCCTTTTGTTGGAAACACGCACGCAACACCCCAATGAAGGCGTCTTGATCTTCGTTGAGGAGATGAAGCAGCTATTTCGCCGCGCGGATCCCGAAATGACGGAAGAAAAGAAGTTGCGCTTCTTAATGCGCGGAGTGAAGGAGGAACTGTTTGCCGGACTTGTCCGAAATCCGCCCAAAACCGTCGCCGAATTCGTGACCGAAGCCAGCACCATTGAGAAAGCCCTCGAAATGCGTGCTAAGCAGTATGACCGCAACTTTGTTGGCGCGGCCAATGCGAACGACTTTGGCAGCACGCGGATCCCGGCCGACAGCCTACGCGAGACTATCCGCGCAATAGTGAGAGAGGAGCTGCGGAAACTTCTCCCAACGCCGCCGCAGCCCAAGTCGCTTCTCTCACCGACGTGATTAGAGAAGAAGTGCAACAAGCGTTGGGAACTTCTACGCCATCCGAGGTACCCCGAGAGCCACAAGCTATGACATACTCCGCGGCTGTTCGTCGACCCCGCCCTGCTCCAACACGCCGTCAAGAGGCCCCGCCGTACCGCCGCCCACTGACACCCGCCCGACCCCCGGTAGCCCGAAACCAGACGCCGAGGAAGACGGACGTATGGCGAACTCCCGATAACCGTCCTCTGTGCTACCACTGCGGAGAGGCCGACCACATTTACCGTCGCTGCCCATACAAGAGACTCGGACTGCGTGGTTTCTCCGTCGACGCACCTCGCCCTCTCCCTGGCCAACGACCACGTGAGATCGACGAGTATCTATCTGAAACCAGCCGTGGCCCAGCGCGTTTCAACCGTTCGCCGTCACCCTACCCATACCAAGTCGCCGAACCGCCGTAGCAACGCTGACTTCGCCCGTGGAAGGTCCCCCAGCCCACGCGGGGGAAACTAAAAGCAGCAACTTCTGGAGGTGAAGTTGCTCTACGGCGAAAAACCGGAAACCCTCCAACGACGCAAGGACTCGCCGAAGACAGTGATTCACGACATGCCCTCATCCCGACGACCCGACCTAACCCTGACGAGACTCCCGAACACGACGACAGCTATACGCCGCGACGCTTACCCGACCTGACCGAGACGTCCGCTGAGAAGACGTGGACAACGACGACGCACAGTGCCCGACCGCCAACACGCACAAGCCGAGATGCGACGCCCCGACGCACCCGGAACTCGAGGAAGGCGGCATCCGACGTCAAGGTGTCCATCGACGGTTTTGATGTAGTCGCCCTCGTAGACACGGGAGCCGACTACTCCGTAATGAGCGGACCATTTGCGTCTAAGCTGAAGAAAGTTATGACCAGATGGGACGGTCCGCACATACGCACAGCAGGAGGCCACCTCGTGACGCCAAGTGGAACGTGCACATCGCGCGTCACCATAGACGGCACAACGTACCCTGCGGCGTTCGTCGTTCTGCCTAACTGCTCCCGCGACGTGATTCTCGGAATGGACTTTTTGACGGACAACGGCGCAATAATTGACCTGCAGACCAAGTCGATAACATTTTCCTCCGATCACTCCACGACGCCGCAGCCGAACCCCGATCACCGTGCTGCTGTCAGGATCGCCGACGATCACATCACCCTGCCACCCCGCGCAAGCTTGATGATCGCCGTCTACTGTGAGGATGCTGCTTCTGACATCGACGCTATCGTAGAGAGTGATCGAAGGTTGCTTCTCGACCGCGGTGTCTCCGTCGCAAGAGGCATTGCGCACTTTAAGCAACGCCAATCTCACGTTTTGGTCACTAATTTCACCGAGAGTACCAGCATTTAAACAAGGGAGCTGCAATTGCGTTCCTCGAAGAAACGCAAGAAGCAAGTGATGTGATCGCGGTCGCCGACTTTGAACGCACACCCGTAGAAACCTTCAAGCTCCCGCAGCCTTTCGACGTGAATCCGGCGCTACCGCAAGAACAACGAAAAAATTATTGGCTTTGCTGCGTCGCTATAGCGAATGTTTTTCGTCGAGCGCAAAACTACGTCAGACCACCTCTAGCGAAGCACCGAATAATAACCGAAGATGGAGCCCGACCTACCCGACAGTCACCGTACCGCGTCTCTTCACACGAACGGGAAGCCATCCGGACTCAAGTCGACGACATGCTCAGCGACGACATTATACAGCCATCGAAAAGCCCCTGGGCTGCGCCCGTCGTACTCGTAAAGAAAAAAGACGGCACATTAAGGTTTTGCGTTGACTACCGGCGACTGAACAAAATCACGAAAAGGACGTGTACCCCCTCCCCCGAATCGACGACGCCCTCGACCACCTCTGCCACGCGAAGTACTTCTCATCGATGGACCTGAAGACCGGCTACTGGCAAATTGAAGTGGACGAGAGAGACCGAGAGAAGACTGCATTTATAACCCCAGACGGCCTATACGAGTTCAAGGTGATGCCGTTTGGGCTGTGCACAGCACCAGCGACGTTTCAAAGAGTCATGGACACTGTGCTAGCTGGCCTTAAGTGGCACACCTGCCTCGTATACCTCGACGACGTTGTGGTATTCGCCCGGACTTTCGACGAACACCTTGCAAGGTTGGAGTCTGTACTCGAGGCCATTCGTACGTCCGGGTTGACGCTGAAGCCTGAAAAGTGCCGTTTCGCGTACGAGGAGCTCAAGTTTCTGGGCCACGTCGTCAACGCCGCGGGAGTCCTACCTGACCCGGCAAAAACATCAGCCATTGCGAACTTCCCAAGGCCGAAAGACAAGAAGGGCGTGCGAAGATTTCTCGGGCTGTGCGCATACTACCGGCGCTTCGTCGCAAACTTCGCACGCATTGCAGAGCCACTCACGCGCTTGACGAAAGATAGCACCCCTTTCAGCTGGGAAAACGACCAAGAAAAAGCATTCGGCGAGCTGCAAAAACGCCTGCAAAGCCCGCCCGTGCTCGCTCATTTCGACGAAAATGCCGAAACGGAAATGCACACGGACGCCAGTGATATAGGCTTGGGTGCCGTCCTTGTCCAAAAGCAAAGCGGCTGCGAAAGGGTAATCGCCTATGCCAGCCGTGGTCTGTCGAAGGAGGAGAAAAACTATTCTGCCTCTGAGAAAGAGTGCCTGGCTATTATATGGGCGATTTCAAAATTTCGCCCATACGTGTATGGAAGGCCATTCAAGGTTGTAACAGACCACCATGCGCTGTGTTGGCTCGCCAATTTGAAGGACCCCTCTGGCCGTCTTGGGCGGTGGAGCTTGCGCCTGCAGGAGTTCGACGTTACAGTCGTTTATAAATCCGGCAGTAAACACTCCGACGCCGACTGCCTGTCCCGCGCCCCCGTCGACCCACCACCACAAGACTCTGATGAAGACAGCGCGTTCTTCGGGATCGTGACGGAGAGCGACCTAGCCGCCCAGCAGCGTGCCTGACCCCGACTTACGCGTCATAATCGAGTACCTCGAGGGATGCAACGTTGCCGTTCCTAGGACCTTCAAACGCAGCTTACCAGCATTCAGCCTGAGAAACTCCGTCCTTGTGAAGAAGAATTTCAGCCCCGGAACAAGAGCGAATTACCTTCTCGTCATCCCCGCGGACCTTCGTGACATAATTTTGGAAGCGTGCCACGACGACCCGTCTTCCGGACATCTGGGCACAGCCCGCACTATTGGAAAAATCAAGGCGAGGTACTACTGGCCCGGCCTTACCTCTGACGTCACCCACTACGTCCGGAGCTGCCGTGACTGCCAGCGACGAAAAACGCCGCCGACAAGACCCGCCGGACTTCTGCAACCGATCGCCGTCCCATCGAGACCATTTCAACAGATTGGAATGGACCTTTTAGGCCCGTTCCCTACGTCACGATCACAAACAAGTGGATTGTCGTAGCGACAGACTACATGACGCGCTACGCAGAGACCGCCGCTCTTTCCGAGGGGGACTGCACAAGAAGTGGCGAAGTTCTTTGTAAGCCAAGTTGTGCTGCGACATGGAGCCCCGGAAGTCCTAATCACAGACCGCGGAACGGCATTTACTGCGGAGCTGATGCAAGGAGTATTACGCTACAGCAACACGGATCACCGAAGAACGACGGCGTACCACCCCCAAACGAACGGACTAACAGAACGTCTGAACAAGACAATCGCAGATATGCTGTCAATGTACGTTGACGTTGAACATAAGACTTGGGACGAAGTGCTCCCGTATGTCACGTTTGCGTACAACACGGCTATCCAGGAGACGACGCAGATGACGCCGTTCGAGCTTGTCTACGGTAGAAGGCCGACTACGATGCTCGACGCCATGCTTCCGCACGTAGAAGACGACGACCTCAACGCCGACGTCCACGGATATCTTCAACGTGCGGAGGAGGCCCGCCAGCTCGCTCGAGTTCGTATAACGGACCAGCAGCTGGTGGATGCGGGCCGCTACAACCTCCGACGCCGAGACGCCGAGTACCAACCAGGGGATCGTGTGTGGGTTTGGACTCCCATCCGACGACGCGGACTCAGTGAGAAGCTTCTGCGACGGTATTTCGGACCCTACCAGATTCTACGACGTGTTGGCCAACTTACCTACGAAGTGATCCCCGATGGTGACTCCGGCACATCACGACAACGCACGCGGCCTGAAGTCGTCCACGTGGTTCGCTTAAAACCTTTCTACGGACGATGACGAACTTTTATTTTCATTTGTTCGGACTGTCGCTTATGTTAGCATCGGGTCGATGCACTCTTAGAGGGGGGTAATGCCGCGAAACGATACATTGGGTTTGTTTATTTGTGTTTTGCCTTTGCCGCCGGCTGCGCCGGTCTGTGTTATCTCTGCGCCAAGGGAAGCGCGTGTTCCATTCTTTCTTTCTGTGCCGCATGTGTTATCTGTTGTGATAGGGAGAGCATTCCGATCTAACGTGAACAGCCCAGAATAATCTTCTTGGATCTACTATGTTCTCGATGCGAATCGACGTTTCGAGAACCACGCGCGCCAAAAGATAAAAAGCCTGCAGTGCGGACGCCGGGGCATTCGATTCTGCGACGCTCGCCGACGCACGTAACGTCACCTTGTTGACCACTGCTTCGCCGCCTCTGTATTCTTTTCAGTTGTTAGGGGAGCACAAGTTCGCTCCAATAAACTTGTTTCTTTTCCAAACAACTGCTTCGTCCTTGGCTACGTGACAATATGGTGCTGCCTGAAAAATAATCTCGTTTTACCCTAACCAAAAAAGAGGGATCGCTGTCGCCCTTTTTGCATTTCCTTTGGGTGTTTTTGTTTATATCGTTTAACGCAATTTCAATATTTGTATATAATTGTTATAGGCGACAAAATATAAAATTGATATTTCTCCTCTACCTCTTATAGTGGCGTACCCAAATAAATGATTTCCTGCCCAAAGTGAAGTTATCATTTTTGTCTTGACATCAGAACAAAAATATTCCTGATAAAAAAGGGGGACCGCTGAATGAAAAAAAATCGCATTGGTTTCTTCTTTAAACGTTCTGCAAGAAATACCACAACCTCTGGTGCGCCGATATCGCGAATCAATACAGTAAAAATTAAAAAAAAAGCATTACAAAAAGTAATCACCGAAATACTAAGGTAAATTAAAAGCAACAGTGATTTACTCTCCTGATTCCTATAAAAACCGTCAACCGATTTTTCAACCGTATTAGTATAGGACTAATAACATACGAGTAGTCCTAAACAAAGAAACTCATTTCAGGCCAGGATAGGGAGCCGCTTGTAAGGATCAGCAGCAGCTCGTAAATGTTTTAAATAATTTAATGTGGAACCGTACACACCTGACTCAAACTGCTTCACAACGAGGCCAAAACCGCCATTACAATTTCTTTCTGTTCAGCATGCAGAATCAGCGTTTATGTGAAAAATCTGAACACTTAATCACTCTCCTATTTAGGTTACTCACCATATAAACAATTCACATCAGCAAGATAAACATTAGAGTATTCCACAATTTTAGCTCTGAAAATTGTTTTTCTTAAAAAACAAACGTCACCTCATCTAAAGAGAGCTACTTTTCAAAAACCGGACCCACATCTGCTTGGAAGGTGCAGAATAATATGAATCGGCTATTTCGTTAGCCTACATACCTGTGGTACTGGCGTAGGAGAGTTGCGGCAATTTTTGTTGGGAGTCGTAAGAGTCGCATGGTGGTATCAGATAAATGGTCTCCGGATGCTAAGAGAATATAATGAGTAATCTATAGCGGCGTTTACAGCGTTCTTTTTACGCTGCACCTTTTACGACGTTCTTCCCTTGGTTCAACAATATTATCTTGATGGCCAAGACTTCAACTGTCACCGTCTACAGCACTGCGTCACTCTTTACGGCCTACGCTTCTTTACAATCGGACAGGAACTAGTGACGGGTCATTTGTCGTAATGATTCATATCTCTGGGCAATTCGCGTTCTGCGCGTGGAACTTTGTTAAGTCTAATTCCAGCAGCTTGAGTTGTACACTACGCACTTTGAGAATGGCAAAGGTACTGCATAAACGAATGAATAAAATGGGGGGCGCAATTCATGCAATGTTTTAATTCTCCAAATCTGTATGCGTATATTTTTATTCAGCTAATTTGGACGGGTGACGGATGATACTTCCATCGGTAGTTTTATTCAGGCAAAGTTCGGCGGGTCTGATGGGTGCATGTTTGAAGTGCTTTCGCAGCCTTAACATATCGGGTGTTCTGAATGATCAGAGTGGTGTCACCATGCTAAAAGAGACACATTTGATGGGCAAAAAATGGAACACTCATTTTTTTATGCACAAGACAACAGGGGGGGGGAGAATGGAGGAACTGGCATTCTGGAGCAACCGCCCTTCATGTCTAGTTTACCCTGTTGGCTCCCTGCGGATGATTCCTGAAGGTATAACGCACTTCTGTCATACCTCATCGCATCAACACTGAGAAAGTTGCTCAAGGGTTTTAGTAAACATTGATGAGGTCAAAGGTTTGCGTAAAGAAGATAACAAGTACCACTTAGGAAGGAATACAATCCTCGTAGATTAGTGAACGCAGTCGGGCATGCAAGAATACTTCAAGGTCGGCAATTATTGATAAGCCCGTATGCAACCCAACTCGACAGCAGGTGAACCGTCCGAGTTTCAAAATGGTTACGCAAACAAGTGCAACATGCTGCCCACCAATTCTTCTTCGTCACGAAGCTTCGTTGCCGTCGTCACGAAGCACGAAGCTTCGTTGCCAACCTCGTAGGAGCGCAAACTATTCGCTCTTTGCATTCACACGTGCTGTTTTGAAAGTGCACATGCGTGAAGGAACCTACCTGGATATTTTCTTAATCGCAAAGCCTGGAATGCGTTCCACGATCAATCCTTGTAGAACAGTGCGTAGAACAAGCTCCCCGACGAACACTTAGTCACAGTCTTAAACACCATTTAGCTTTGTTCTCAACATCATTAGTGGCCACACTATTCTCTCTCTGTATTGACACAAGCTGTTGTATATATGCACATGCATGAACGGTCCAACTAGCATAGTTTTGTAATCTCAGAGCCACGAATGCGTTCCGCGGTCAACACTGGGCATAACGATTCGCACTCATTCAGATAATTGTACATAACACGCGTGCGCGCCGGCACAGGGGGAGGGCTTTTACGGAATGACCAATTGAGCCGATGCTACGGACTGAATCTAGCCCCTCTTGGTCCTCCCGGTAGTGAATGGACCCCCCTGGCTCCTCTGAACAATTGTCAGACCTCAAGCATTGTTAAAAGCAAATAAACTGCTGTTTTTTAGGAACCCCTGCTTTGGCTAAGCTCCCTGCCGACAGCAGAATGGTAGATCTGCTTTACTCTCTGTGAATCAAAAACCAGCTAAAGCAATGGCACCAAATTCGGCATAATCAAAAGCATAGACATCCTTCTCTCGTGCCCTTTGATTGTAGGCAGTTCTCTATTTATTGACTAAATAGGTTCCAACATTACCATGTTCTTTCACGATTGTTTTTTAGTTGTTTAGAAAACCTCTGGCGCATGGCACCCCATACAAATTCTTAGAGCGTTAAGTATCGTCCAAAGTGAATTTGCGTGTCGTATATCAGAACAGAACCAGTGAATAACGCATTTCGTACACATAATAATTTGGCCCTACGAGTGATATTTTAGTTTTTCTACAAAGCTGTATCCTTGATCGAAAACACATGTTAGCATAATTTTAGTTTTCAATCGGCCTCTATTCTTTCTTGAAGCTACCCTGCTGTGCTGCACAAAAATATTACACAATTTTTTTTTTGTTTTCCAAAATGGTCTCTTCAATTTGTCTTTTAAAAGGATACCACATGAGCACGGGATAAAAGCCCTTCTTCCCTCGCTCGCGCTAACACATCCTGCCCTACCAGTTACAAGTCCAGGAACAATCTTTGAATGACGAAAAACCCCGCACTGGGCACCTTGAGTATTCATGGTGACGGTGAGCAGCGACACCGCGGACTCCGAGCTCCCAAAAATAAATTGTGTCCAACCGTGGCGAGGTGTTTAGATGAAGGGTAGAAGCCCTAAACGGTGACCATCAGAGCCTTGGTCAAGCTCCGTCGGCCCATCGGCCGGAGCTTGACCAAGGCTCCGATGGTCACCGTTTTACAGGACAGGAGTTTGGTAATATAGAGTAGCAAAAAAAAACGGCACAACAATAAAACCCGTTTCATCAAATCCCCAGCTGTAAGAAGAAATAAATAAAGGTTTGTAAAACCACCCGCCATACATCTTGGCGAAGGGCCTCCTTAATCCTCAAAGGCTTGGGTTCCGGCTTCCAGCTGCTCTCTGGTAAGCTTGGGCACAGGGAGGCGAGTATTTTTTGCAATTTGTGAAGAGGTCGTATGAGCAAAAATTCAAGCTTCTAGGCATTTATTTGCACCTAAACTCTTCTCTAAAATTTGAATGAAAATGTCGCCGGAATTTGTCATATATGTCAGGAGAGTGGTTTTACTAGTCGGGGGATTTAATTTATGTATCATGATGCCTCCGCATGTTGGAAATATTGTTGATTCTTTACATGCATTGGCGAAATGGAGTTCATGACATTGCAGGATAACCCGTGAGCTATAATTTATTTTCCACAATCCGGCGAAACTATCGCTGCTGGAGAGCGACACCACAAAAGACGACGGAAGGCTGAGGCTTGCCCACGATTAGGATGCGTTACATTTGTGAGGTAAATAAATCTTTGTGTTACTTGACTCATTTTGAGCAACACGAAATCCCTGCACGCAACAATTGATATCTACATACACCCCACGCCGTATTCCTGTGTACAAGAAAATAGTCTTGCCATAGGGGCATTCGAATGCTTGTACTTTTTGGGCACAGAACGAGCGACCGAATTTGTTATCCTTGCTATTTCAAACAAAGGCTCTCCAACTGTCCTACGATTGCGAAATTCCACTCCATTGAAATCTGAAGTATTTGTAATGTGCGTTGATGATGCGTACACGGATTTATACTTAAAATGTAACATCTTAATATGCTCGTTTCTGTTTTTCGCAGTTTTGAGCACCTAACTTAATAAAACTTTAGCGCGCACTACCGAAAAAAAAATTAAAATGAAGAAAGTGTGAGCTCCCAATGTAGCGGAAAATAATATCGGGTACTGGTTCGGGTACACAGTAACGCAATTTACCCATTACAGACCGGCCCACCAAAAATTTCGGTTTAACGGAGTCTTGCACAACTGAACGAAGCATTGAAACCCAAGAAGTTCACTCCAAACCGGCACTCTGTTGGTTAAAGATCTATTTTTCTGCGGAAAGAAACGGTAAATTTCGACACCCTAGCACAATTTCAGTGGTTCGTGCAGCATAAAAAGGAAATAGCTTTATACACCCTGGAAACGTGTTGTGCGAGGGTATTTTCTGTTTAATCCCTCCCGTCTTATAACACCGCAACCCCTGCACATCAGTGCACAAAGACGAAGTTTTGAGTGCATTTGCAGTACTTTTGAACGCATAAACATAGGGCGTATTCCCACAAAGAGCTTTTAGTTTAAAAAGGCAAATGTTCTGCCTATTTTCTTGGCTAGTCCCTAATCATTTGGCTAAGAAACTATTTTATCCCATTGTTACAGACTTTTGCCGAGATGGCTTCATTCACATATCGGTAGTCTTGTGCTGCAATTGGTGATGGCGATTTACTCGTTTAACACTCTCTGGAACTACACAGAACAAAGACGAAGCTCCGATGGTACTCCTACCAAGGGTTTTGGGTGTAGCTGGTCAATTGCGCCTTTAGCAGTACAGTTTTAGCCCCACGAGTTCACTTTGTCCACCAACCATATTTAAATTCATGAATATCGACACCCGAGGGTAATTAAATGACCATGAAGCATGCTTTTTTGTACTTTGTATTTACTCTCGCAGGTTTACTTTCAATGTATGTCCACAATTGTCTTTGTGTGAGGCGGTTCGACTGAAGCCGATTAACCAATGAGACACCTGTACTATTTGGCTACGAACAACCTGGCCTAAAACTTTTAGCTTGCCTTCGGCATTTTTGAACAGCCTTAATTATTGCCCCAACTGTTTTACAATTTGGTAAAATGAACCCAAAATATTTTGTTCCAAAATTCACGTTCTGCAAGTGACCCAACCGACTCGCTCCCTACTCGTTGGTTACATGCTAAACCACCGTGTACTCTCGCTGATTCGGACACTTTTGCGGAAATTGAACGCTGATAATAGTGATTGCACAGTTACGACGACATATTATATCGCTTCAGCAAGTAACGTCGTCCAAAAGCTACGTTGGCATGCACCATTTTCATCCTCGTGTCAAATGCAGCTGTCGCCCGCTGATTCTGTCGTTCGTCCAGGAGAAAGTGGCACGCCCGCCGCAGAAAAGCTGTCGTGGACGTTTCTCCCGGTCCAACTCACACGCAAGTTACGCGCATTAGTGGCAGGCCATGCCATCTGTGTCTGCTGCGTCCTAAGGGCAGCCTGAGGTTATGGTCCTCCTGAATACCCATATCACACAAGTGTCCGTGTAATTTCCTCCGTGCCTTCAGGGTACGTCCTCATATTCGTGCAAGCAAAGCAACGTTGTGATGGACCCGATACTTTTACCACATTTAAAAGATGCGTCTTTGTTAAAACAAACTTAGTACACTCAAGAAAATATCCAACATTGTCTTGAAAGGTCACCACCAATTCGGTGTGCTGGCCGCGGCGCCCCTAAAATGTGATGTAGATGCGAGTGCATGTGCGAATTTAAGGACAAAGATCATCGAAATTTGTTATAAAATACAGGTACCTATATCAATAAATGAAATATAGCTTTCGCAACATCTTCATTAAAGCTAACGCAGCTGCACATGCTTACACACACAGGCACGCTTCCGACAGGTGAGCATGTATCGATTGCCGCGCGCTCTCTCTTTCGTAGTTCTTTGTATCGTCCTGTACATACACATTCTCCACCGATAAAAGTGGTTTTGGAAGAGCAAGTACGAGAGCCATTATTCTGTGCTTGCGCGGCTCATCTGTTTCAGAGTCCGTCGCTGTTGGTGTTCCCCTCTTTCCGGCTTCGAAACTATTCTTTCCCATGCGGATTCTTTTCGGCGAACGCATCGTATACATGCCCACCATGGCCTTCTTCTTTTTCGTCGCCCATGGGTAGCACACGCGCCCCATGAACCACGACAACAGGTTGGCCACAGTGCACCTGCCTCAACTGGCATGGGTTGTATCAGTTATGGGGTGCACAAAATGGCAGTTCTGTAATAGAGTTCTAAACTAGGCCAGGTACGAGTGGCAGGGAGAATAAATAGATGATTCACCATGCACCCAAAGTAATTTATCTCTTGCTTCAGCTTTACCCTTGAGCTTTCTGCTAACATCATCCCAGCGCAGGAGGCACGACGAAACGGAACACGTTATAACGCATATCATTGGAATTTCACGCGGCCCGCTGCCAGTACACTAGAATATTTTTTCAAATACCTATATTACCACAAAGTTTAAACACATTGCCGCATGTAAAATTTATGCCCCGGGTTATGTGCGCATTCAAACTATTTTCTGGCCATCTACCCCTGCTTCTGCATATCGGCCTTCTGAACCATTGCTCTTTTCCTTTAACCCTTGCTCCTCCATTCAGAGATTGCTTTCGCCAGGCCAAGAAAAGTCAGATAATGAACCAAACAATGGCCGCGTGTCTGGTGACACTGTTGAAAATGCCGGGTCAAGACAATAACGGTGTGCTATTACTGCCAGGAACACCAATTCACGTTTACCGCTTTCCACGGTTCCACAATAAAAGCCCTTGTCTACACGGGTTCCACGTGCTGTCTCCAGGAATGCTCCGTTACTGATTAACTGCTTGGATGGCCGTCTGTAGCTCCAGTGTCGCGGGCGATTACGACCTAAGGCGTATTTTTTCTACAGTCATTGCATTATTGCAAAATGTAACCCCCGTGGTATGTTTTTAACAAAAAAACAACTGCAAAAATAATGTATGTTATAATTTTCTGCTTCAGATCTCTGTCAGATCTTGTTGCCCTCAACAATGTTGATGAGTATAAGCATCGACAATGGAGTTAGGTGTTTAGAAAAGTCTTAGCCTACATAAACGTCTGGTTCAACGCAGCCGCAACCTAACAAGCTGGTCATTTCCTGCCCGAAATTGTTTCTGTATAAACAGACAGAGAATTAAAGCGTTAATTACCTGTACAACGTGCGCTCGCTCATGCGAGCCACGTTCATTTATTTGTACACCCGTTGTGAAACTTTTATAGGCCAATACTCAGCCTCCTTGACCACAAGTAACTTGAAAGAAATCCTTACCAATAAATGAGACCAATTTATTTGATGACAGCAAAAAAGAAAGGTGCTTTCTATAGGTTTCATGCCTAAAACGTTTCAGCTTTGCTCCGGACGTAAGCTTGTACTTTGAAATTTTTGTGGCCTGCGCACTTTTGCCTCGGGCTAAAAAATTTTGACAAAGACTACGCATACTGCTGACCTTTAACGACAATAGCACGGTGACTCTATCACCACCGCGACTAAACATTTCTTGGCAATAAATGTATAATGTCTTAACAAGTAGGCGCTCCACATCCTCTATACCTAACGCACGTCAACTTCAAACTGCCACTGTTCTGACAGCTGCGAGATATGCTCCCAATCATCCACGATTCCAGCGGCTGCATCATGCATAACCGGAGAGTCACGTTCACGTCGTATGAAAAACGGAACACTTTTTTACCTCAATAACGCGTTTCACTACAACGAAGACTTGTTTACTATATAGTCAGTCAGCAAAAACAAACTCACGTGAATTTTAAAGTCCCCCAACGTGCAACGGCTAATATCTTTAAGAAACAGATTTGAAACACAAATATACGAGGTGCTAAAAAATGTTTTTTTTTTGTGCTCATGCTTGATAAAACAAAAAGAAGACCTTTTTCCAAACCGGGTTAAAAAGAACAACAACGAATGTGTGCGTTAAAATGTATCATACTTATTGACTGTAGGTAAAAATTCTGCACTCAGGTACCTTGCAACTGCTGAAGCTGATGGCCCCATTTGTTCATCACAGCTGTGTTTATTCGTAGCCCACTCTACATATACTGTGTTGTTCAGAAAATTATAGCGGTAAGTGTTCAACTTTCTGGTACATACAAAACGTTCCCCTTCAACTCAGTTGTTAACTTTATGAACAAATTCATACATATTCTTTTCTTTTCTTATCAACACTGGCAAATAATGTATGCGAAAAAATTGGTTTTGAATTTAACACTACATTCTAGATGAGCCATTACCGAACTAATAGAATCTATACACTGCGAAGCCTGCGCGCGCTGTTTAAAGAATGACGTACACATGAAATTGTTGTAGGAACAACATGTGGTCATGTTTTAATACACAATATCCTTGTTTGAACTGTGTTACTTTTGAAGATATTGTAATTAAACGCATTCAAATTACGACAGGCGCAGCTCCTAAACATAGGTGAGGATCCCCGGATTCTTATCCACTGAGGAAGTCGCAAAACAAGCAATGATCGAAGAGGGGGAAGTTCGTTCTTTTAGGTGGTTGTCAATATGACAAAAACAATTTTCCTCCTTTAATTTTTCACACCTAAGGGGCCCTACTTTATACAATGCAGAAAGGTATGCGGATAAGCCGTCAATTTACCACAATAACGGTCTTGCGGTGCTGGCTTCTTGCCATAAAAATATGCCACAAATATCATCTAAACAGTACTTTTTTGTGGTGTTGTTTCTATCGAGTTTATTTGTATTGGTTCTATTTAGACATTGGGCTGCTGATAGTACTTTGACTGCTGTATTATCTTTGGTAATACAGTGAACTTCCGCCCATGTAAATAATATAAATTTCATTATAGAAAGTCATATCGGCTTATAAAATGCAGCTTTTTGTGCATGGTGCTGTTTTGAGTATCTTCTTTTCTGTTGTAATAGGATTGCTGTAGTTTCCGTTGACAGACGTAAGAGTCACGAGCTTTTACAACATAAGGCACCTCTCGCTGCGAAGAGATGCCCTTGATTATTTCTCCCCGGCTATCTCGGTCCTCGGTCCGCATTTTGCGACTTTTTTCTGTTGGCACGACGATACTGCGTTGATTACTAAGGCTTGCAGTGAGACAACGCCGACACGACTTCGTCGTTCTTTACAACCTTCGCTTCGTTTCGCCCGGGTGAGGCATGGTGACTGATCATTTGCCGTATTTATAGATATTCCTGGATATTTCCCGGTTATAGTCCCGGAATTTTTTTATATAACGCTTTACAGCCTGTGACGGACAAAGCAACTTCCAGGATGCCGAAGCGACTGCATAAAGTAATATTTAAAATGCCGTGCGGTAATAATGAAAAAAAAAATCTGTGGCTGATTACTCTGTACTAGGAATGGGTAAAACACGAAAGTGAAACGGGCAGTGAAATCTGCAGCTGAGCATAGTTTGCGGGACGGAGGCTGTATTGTGGGTGTGCTTGGCGAGCAAAGTCCTGCTGGTGGGTCACTTCGGCAAAGGTGTACTGGTATCATTTCCGTGACAGATATGACGTCAGTGAAATATTGGTTGATCCCGGCATAAACCACTTCCGTGGTAAAATAGAAAACCCGAAAACAAAAATCCCTAAGTATATCATACTCTTTAGCGCTAAAGGTTGCTTCCCCCGCAAAAATACCCTGTGTGCAGGGGTGCACCCTTTACAGGCTGCTCTTTTCTTTGTACTGGCGTCATTTGCGTGACGAATACGACGTCAGCTAAATATTTGTGTACCGCGGAATAAAACACTTTCACGTTAAAAACGCTTTCTTACTTCTTACGTGAACATTTGTATTATTTGATTTCGACAAGTGAGTAATCGGAATAACACAGCTGATTCATATTTATATAAGCGTGGTATATATCACGAATGTGTGTTTAAAGACTGCGCGCAAGATGATTATAGGGTGTCTTCTGAATGGACGAATAGGCCTCACCTTGCTCAATAAAATATTACACTTAGGGCAGCAATGCATATTTGTGTTACACCAAAGAAAGAAGGTTTAGTAAAATTGACGTTTTTAGTCAATAATATGGTACAAAACAAAAAGATAACAGGCTTTCATAACGGTTAATGATGAGATTCTGCGTAATGAACTATATAGTTGCGGTTTGCGGGGACCATTTTTGTCTTCTTTGTGACTATGTGTCTTCACATTTTCACATTGTATGTCTTGGGCGCGTGTGGAGTGCAGAGCTTTATTTGTCAAACGAAGTCCCCCAGAGAGCTATTTATTCGCTACATTTATTTAAAAATTATCTTCAAGATATTACTGACGTGATCGTATCTTCTTAAATATTTCAGTGCGCAGACAATACGTTGACTGTGTCTCGGAGCCCCGATTACTACTGGGTGTTTTCGGACCTACAAACAGATGCTTTGAAGCTGAGTGATTCGTTCGACCAAACTTACAAAGTAAACCCTCATAAATGTAAACTGATGTTTTCATAAGCCTCGGAAGGCACTACTAACTGATGATTCTGTTTAACTGGACACGTCGAAATGCACAACTTGCTCTGGCTGCACTGTAACACGGCTAACTTCGGTAAAATATTTTGATGTCTTCATTTACGGTGACCTGCCCAGGAACACACACATGGAATATAGCTGTAATAAATAACGAAGCGTTCCTTGTTTACTCGAGAATGTGAAGGTATTTCACATTTTCTCATGTCAAAAGGTGGCCGGTCCAAACTCCTGGTAACACTATCCCGCTTTGTGACAGTAATGTTTTTTTCCAAAGTTCTTCAACATAAACAACTGGTTTAATCAACTGCTGAAAAATATCGCAAAAAGTGTTTCCGATAAGGTTAATCGAGTTGCACCAATCAGTTACTTTAACAACAACAGGTTGGTTAGTTTTTACAACGTACTTAAGCAATGTCTCCTTTTAAATAGTTGTGGAAAAGTTTGTACAAGGCTCGTAACACCAAACATTTCCGTCTATCACTTATGTTACGTTATGTGATACCAACAATTCACACACACTACGTGAGGGCATTATGATTTGCTATATCTCAGCATATTTTAATGACCTTTTAAAGACCTGCTTTCGAACACTTTCCGAGGCAAGCTGAGAGCGACCACACTTTCTTTTCAGTCGGCTGAGCTTAACTGATCGGCAATGTTTTTTTTTCTTTCGCACCTTTGCTCTTTGCCTAGTGTTTTACAGTGCCTTTTCAGACTGTATATAAAATAGGAAAAGAACATCGTGCTCACTCGTCAATGGTAATAAAATGTAAGGTAGAAATACTGAAGGCAGCATCAATTGTTATCTACAGGAATTCATACAGACAGGCCGCAGTCAATCGCCATGCCAGCAGCGAAACGAGTGTTAGGCTTAAAACAATAAACAGCTTCTTGAGAAGCTTTTCCAACCATATTTATGCAGTATTCTCCGGGGAATTGCAATGCACTATGACAAGATTGCAACTCTTCACTGAAGCGTAAGGCTCCTTTCTGCCGATTCCTGCATTGGTGCATTGCTGGCGAAAAAAGACGGTTCGATAGTACGTTTCCACGCTTTTGCTATATTTCCTCCCCCCGTCAAAATTTTGATCGGGCGTTGATTCTTCGGTGGTATCTTTTGGATTTCGTGAAAGTAATCGTACTATCAAGATACACCGA
>JABSTR010001988.1:0-36196 GCA_013339765.2 Haemaphysalis longicornis | reverse complement strand
GTTCTGCTATATTCAGGTTAGCACACTTACTGTGCCATGCAAACTTTTTGATCCTCGTTACGTTCAGCGCGTGTCTTGAACATGGAGTCTGCTGCATCGTATTCGTTCATTGCACCGTGTGTACTTAACCCTCGCGTACGGAACTCGGTGGTGAATTAGGCCTCCGCGAATGCCGGATGCCACTCAGTTTAGGCAGAATACTTGGTTTCAAGAAATACCACTTACAAAAAAGAGACAGCAAAAAGCAATACAAAACTGGCTGGTGCTTACTGTCATGCGCTTTGAAAGTGTACATGCGGCACACTTTGCAACCCTACTAGTGTTTTAATGTGTTCATAGCTATGACGTGAAAGAGAAAAAAAGAACTTAACATTTAAGACATACGGAAACTCCACTCGAAATTATAATGCTAAGCTTTATCTCTAGAAGTTTAGAATAAATGTTCGTATCAAACTGTCATTTAATAAAAGCGCGTTATTTCTTTTGCGAATACTTATTGAATATTGGGAAAAGAGTGACACAATTTATTTCGCACAGTGATTCCACTTGCTATGATTTACATTGATTTTTCATTTATTGGCAGCTGTATCGAACAATGATTAAGGCTCCTTGGAAAAAACTGACGTCCGCCCAAGAATTATGATGGGTGTACAAAATATTAGAAACTATTTCTGAGCCTACTTTCTATAGAGACCTTGCAATAGGGGTACATAGAAAAGCCTACCGGTGAATCTATAATAACGCGGTGCGTGGTCCAAGAGGCAACGCTGGTGTAATTCAGGCAAGACAGCGACTTTGTGGTGTGTGCAACGAGGGTTAAGTTTTGAAGTGTGGGAATATTTGCTCCATTCTACCCTGCACAGGAAGTTCTTTCGATGTTTCCTAGTGTGCGTCGAAGTTCTTTCGACGTTTCTTTTGGTGTTTCGTAGTGTGCGGCCCGTGAAAGACGCGGCGGTGTTCACTTCGTTTTGTATCCGTGTGCGCAAAATGGGCGTAACATATTTCTAACACAATGCAAATAGACCCCAGTGGTACCTGGCAAAGAAGATAAGAACATGCGTTGCTCTTTTCTGTGGTGGTAACCATTCGACAGATCCCAGGTCTCCACCATACGCACCTACGAATTTCCCACTCACCTATTCGTAAACGCCGACGATAGCCGAAGACATGGTTTCCGGTGCTGCTCGACGTTAATTGTTTACCAGGTCATTTTTTCTGAGTGTACAGATATTTTGAAATATTTCCGAGCACCGGAATAGAGGCAGAATTTTGTTGACAACAATCAGCCAGCGTCAATGATACCAGTTGTCGTTCCCCGAAAAGATTTTTTATTTCGATCGCGGCTTTATGTCACTCCCTGAATGAGAATATTAACCTGTTCATGAGCACGGATTTTTAGTGAGATTACGCTGCGCTACTTAACCTATTTTCCGTTTTCTCTATGCTTCTACTACAAACAGACTGTATCAAAACAGAGAAAACTTCTTGGGCCTACGGGGTTTTTCAAAACTCACCTCGACTTCACAACTGATTATTTCATGAGAATACTACTTGTTGATTGCCAATATTGACAGCCTATTCCAAAAAGTGCCCTCGCAACGTCAGTTACCTAAAAGAGTAAAACAACCTTCAAATATAGCACTTCTAACCGGTGGTGGCGTTTGTTGATCGCGTTTGCTTTGGCCATGGGCAATGCGCTAAGCACAAGAGCGAAGACAGCTCACTGTGTGCACCCGAACTGATACAGGAGCTCCGGAAATGATGTACAGTAACGTAAATTGCCAAGTAGGATGTATTCATGGACAGGTTGCTTCCATGTGCAGTAAACACCTTTTTCACTGATATAGCTTCTTTCAACTATCAATTGTGGGCCAGTCGAACCAAAACATAAGCATCGTCTTTATATCTGAAGTAAGCATCATTCGGTTCCTCTAAGATTGGTTTGAAAAAACAAACCAGCCTCAGTTAACGCTAAGTTTTTTTTAGTATTTAAAGTGAGATAAGCTCTTGCTCGAACCAGTTGCACTTACAAACAGAACTATACACCGCTAAAAGTTAATTGAAATTGTAGCTGTATTCCAACGACGTAAGACAGCTTGTTTGCGCGTTATGTATTTGCTTGACGGATGCGGCGAGTTTTTACCGGACATTTCTGTGCAGCGCCACAATACCCAGGCGGGTTGAAAATGGGCTATCTCTTATTAAGAGGTTTTGGGTCCTTTACCGCATTATCGCAAATAAAATATCTATAGCTGTAAATCCGCAACATTCATTTAGGGGAAGTTTCTTCTTTGCCGTGGCTAACCTGTGGAGTTGGCGGATGTGGGGCACCTTGCCCCAACGAAACGACGGTGTGGCCGATGGTGGATCTGGCCCCGCGGAAAGAGCGCGCGCTGTAATTGTAAGCCGCTTGCTATAGCGATGATTCAAATTTTACTTGCCTAATATAATGGACATTCTGTCGGCTTCTCCACATAGCAATCTCTGTGAGGTTACATCATTTGCCGGAGAAATGAAGTAATGTACATAACCAGGCACTAACTAAGGCTTCAAAATAAGCTGCAGCCATATTTGGGCACAGTACTAAACTTTTGCGATAACGGCATGCGTCAAGCTCCATTCGCCATTTTTTGCAGCCGCAGATAGTAACCCGGCCTATTCATTCATCACTACCTCAGGTTACATGTGATCTGGAGTTATGGCAAATGATTGTGTTTACATTAGCGTTTCACCTGCTCGAATGTTTACTTTTGTATAAAAACCCTCTCCCTTGTAATAACTTTCTTAACTTGCACCCCAACTATCACATCCTCAGATAGATGCTCTCTGTATAGCTTTGTACTATTCCCTCTTTTTGACCTGTGTGCATGTGTATACGTACCTTTAAATCGGGCAAAAGATCACTATGAACCTATTTTTGATGGCATAAGTGTATATTCAGCAAAAATGCGAGTACGATATTAAAGTACATCCTATCCTACAAGAGGTGAAAGAGAACATTTAGTAATGGAGGAACTCTGTTAAACCAACTGTTTCAAGCAAAAATAGGTTGTCGAGGCGAGACGCAATTGATCCCTAATAAAATTGCGCCATACGGCATTACCCAGAAGCTCCTCAGCACACTCGACACGTTAGGCACGGATGCTTCGTGTAATTGGGGGCACACTCCGTTACCTTGTGTAACTGTACGATGCTATCCACCGTTACTATTTACCTCTATTCCCTTCCTCGCGCCCCCTTCCACTCCGAACAAAGAACGCGCTTTCCCTGCGCTCCGCTTGAAGGTTAGATACATGCTCCCAAAAATAAGCCATTTTGGTTTGTCCGTACCTAGAGCAACAGAGCTTTCGCTGACATATTCTCAAGAAAATTTTAAATCGCGACTTCCGTCTTCCGTGGACTAGATAAGTGCCAAAAGTTTTGGTACCTATGTTAGTGTTTGTCTATGCATCACTGTGTCTGTCCTTGGGATAAGCTTCGGCAGTGGTTATTAGCGGTTAAATTTTAGCGAAATAAATGAAAATACAGACCAGGATATGCCTATCAGAAGACGATAGCTCAGCCTGGCTGGATGAAAAACTTGATAGGATAGGAAAGCAGAAAAGATTGATGAAAGGTTAGAATGGACAGTAAAGATTAGAACAGAAAGGATAGATGAAAAATGGTGGTTGCAGCTTTTCTTGGACCACCACACACGAACCACAACTCAAACATAGGCCTGGTGTAATGCTACATTCGGTAAACAAATGTCCAACATAAATGTGCAGCCATGAATCCGGTCTCCAGTATGTCCGCGGTGGTTGACGACCTTATAGTTGGCTGGGCGCAAATTTAAACATAACGGGCAGCCCTTGCAACCAAATATATGGTGCACATTTTTGGGTAAAGTATGTTTTCCCAGCCATATCTTTGCGAAGAATTATCTTTGCGAAGAATTGCGAATAATATTTCCCTTCCCCAAACCGACACAAAGACGCTGACCTCGAGTAGTGGGTGGACGGAGTATTGCAAGCTAAACGATAGCAGGAAAAAGCCATAGACCCGAGAAATGGGTCCCCTTTCCTACCAGTTAAACATATGCGTCTTTGGGAGGTGTACTGGCGTAGATAGAAGTGCCAGAAACAATTTCACCACCGCTGTATGAGCAGCCGACTAGACCTAGTCCGCACAGAAGCTGCACTACCCGTCGCATACCAAGCGCGGGCCAACTAAAGCGGGGCCCCCTAAGCGTGTGTCGCACTTGGGCTCTCTTGCTACACCTCACTGGCATTTCCGATGGTAGTTCCAACCAAACCTTACGTATCGCAAGGCTTTTTCACAAGCAAGCTATTGTATATTGTATATTGTATACCACATTTCAGAACTATACATGTCGACATCGGGCATCACTGAATAACTCATTTCAAGCGCCGCAGCAGCTCGCTAACCCACTCTAAAAAAAGGCATTTATCGCGATGACATATTACAGGCCATCCGTTCCCTGCACGGTCAAACCGTACGTGGTTCGGACGCTATCAGTAAAAAGCTGAGGCGACATCTTGAAGATATATCTACGCATCACACAGCAATTTTTTTTTAACTAACTCCAGTAGCAAGACGATACCTAGCCTTGTGAAAACGCAAATATCTCTCGCATTTTGAAACTCAAGAAACATTTTGCACAACACCCCTGCCATATTGCCCTGATTTTTTCCGGAGGCAAACTCTTAAGGGATGTCATCAACACCCGCCTTACTGCCCCCGTGAAGGGAACCAGCTACTCTCCAAGACATCGTAGGGTCCATACCGGCAGTGCACGTGCTTACGTCGAGATCTTAACGCGCTCCATACGTCCTGTGGAAGCCTTATGAACACAGTTAGAAGCCAGCGCCTCTTCGACGCGGCATCCGGTGACGGCTTGACTGTCAATAATGCCGGTGAGCAACCGTTCGCCCGAGGCGCAGTGTTCAGCCCACTCGGTATCACCATGGCCTCTGTTGGACTGCAACATAGAGCCTACTGGTATGTCGACACCGAGTCACTTGGACTTTGCATTCCCTGGAATTTTTGCTGGAACGCTATAGTAACATCACGAGATTAAATGTGCTAAGTGATCACCTGCCTACCTATGTCTTCCTGAATGGTATATATGGAGGGCCGCTGAAGCTAGAAATTCGTTGCCCAGATTGCAAACTGTAATCGCCTCTTATTCATGAGCTGGATAGAACTTTTATTCGTACAGCCACCTAATGGAAGCCGTGAGAAGGGCAAGAGGTGCCTTTGGAAAGGTATTCCAGATACTTTGGAGGTTCGCTACAGCGGGTACGGACTACCAAAGGCTCCCCACGGTGCGTCCCAGGGCCACGAGCCATGCTCGCAAAACGCGAATTATTGAAGGTACACGGGTCCCCAGACGCACACAGAGGCACGTACAGCGACGTATCGAGAAATGGGCTCAGCGGGAAGGGCAGTAGTTGGACTCAAAATTACGCTCGTGAAACACTCTCACGAGAATTTGGAACTCAGTACATAGCGGGCACTGCCTACGGCACTGCCCCCGTTTCAACTGTATTGCTCTGCGGCAGAAACGCAGTGAGTAGACGTCGCTGAATATTTCTGCGCCCATGTACCTTTTTAGCTCGCTCTTGTGATACCTGCCAGCCTAATAGCTGTATTTTTGCCGTCTACAAATGTGACCGCAATAGACAAGGAATTCTCAGGGGCAGAACTACTTCTTGTGTTGCGTTTCGTACATGAGGTTGCTGCACCTGGTGGAGATGGCATCAGCCATGCACCATTGTCGCACCTAGGAGACGACGCAAAGAGTTTCCGTCTCGACACATACACTCACATCTTTGAAACGGGCCACCTCGAACCGGGCTGGGAGCGCAGTCGCCTTGTTCCTGTATTCAAACCAGGTAAAAGCCCTACGAAAATTGCACCTTGTCGGCCAATTGCGCTCCTGAGCTGCGTGGAGAAGGTGATGGAGAACATGGTCCTCGTTGGCTTAGACTAGACAAACCGGAACATGTATGCCTCATAGGTGACTAGATTCAGGCAGTCCCGCCACAGCATCGACAAGGTGCTTGCCCTTATCAAGTAGATGAAGAGTAAAAAAAAATTGGGCCCATCTCCCCTCGAGGGGGACTCGAGTAAATGCGTCTAATAGGGTTAACGTTTAGTGTTTGAGGAGTTGGTGGTAGTGAATGCGTTGTATCAGCAGCTTCTTGACGTAGTTTGAGTGAGTCAAGGATATAAGGCGCGTTCGTAGCCTTCCATTCGGTGTCGGCTTTGTGGCGCAGTGGGTAGAGCACCATATACATTGCGTTCCGCTCGCAGGGTCGAGGGATCGAAACCAGGCGCCGGATAGTATTTTTTTTAAATGCAGAGAATTTCAGTAACTCACGATGTAACCCGCGTTGTCCCGTCGTAGTCCTCACCGTCCTTGTCCGCACTTCTCCCCTTACACTATATAAATCCCCCTTGAGAGGGCCACGATCAATGCAGAGAATTTCCGGGGGCGCACGACGTACGTAGTTTGCGGTACGTTAATGTTGTTGCACTTGTGGCAACTGCTGACGAGAGAGCGCTCGTCAGCAGTAATTTGAATGAGTCAAGGATATAAGGCGCGTCCGTAGCCTCCTATTCTGTGTCGGCTTTGTAGCGCAGTGGGTAGAGGACCATGCACATTGCGTTCCTCCCGCAGTGTCGAGGGATCGAAACCAGGCGCCGGATAGTATTTTCTTTTATATAGTGTAGGAGAGGGGTGCGGACAACGGCGGTTCGGACTACAGCGGGACAACGCGGGTGACATCGTGATTTACTGAAATGCTCTGCATTTAAAACGTTCAGCGTTGCATCCCTCTAGCAATGTTCATTAACATTAGAGCGGCCGTTGACAGTGTGGCCCATGACGCAGTAACATCTGCAATGGAAACGCTAGGCATCAGAATCGCTGGTATACGTGGATATCCGATTCCGTCTCCGACAGATCTGTCTTCATGTCCACGAAGGACTCCTTGAGAGCACCTCACAATGTTAGGTGAGGTTTGCTACAGGGTTGTATTTTAAGCTGAAACTTATTAATTATTAGCCTCTTTGGAATTGAGAAGTGCGGGCCACACACTTGAAAAATCGGTCGATGCCGATGAGATCTGCATCTGGAGCTCTGGCAGAAAGAGGCGTGTTTTACGACCTCGCCCTAATTAAGCCAATTATTCAAGAGCGGACGTTTTGTCTAGAAGCGGCCTCGAGATCTCAAGTAAAGAATTTGCGGCAATAACCTTCACCAGAAGTGATGTCTCCCGCTATTATCGTTTTCCAGCAGGGGTCCCAATACTCCCTGAGGACTCACACCGATTCGTAGACATAAGACTTCATAGGCCGATGGAGTGGTCAACACACGTTAGTCCCCCTGATGAGAAACTGGCCTCCTTTTCTCAGGTGTAACGCATGCTGACCTGCAGCTCAGGTGCCTGTTCTGTTGGGTCCCCCCTTTGAACCTGCACCGCACTCTGCAAAGGACTTTTCCGATAGAGCCTCCCAAAACTCGGCCCCCATTCCAAGACGAACGCAACGCTGCCGGAAAGTATGCAGGATCGAGCTCTATGGTTCTGCCTCGGCCTTTTGAAGACAAGATCTACGCTGGGGTCCCTCTGAGAGTCTAGGCACTAGTCATAAAGAATACTGTTCGAAGAGGAGCAGATCGCATACAGCTGCGGCTGGTGACTAGGCTTGTGCGCACGGGTTGGGTTCTAGCTCCGCCTTCGAGGCACTAGTCACTCCACCTCCCTCGTGCCACAAGTACCCTGCACGGCGTCTTCTACCGTTCTGGATGCACTCTTCCTGGCGAATTGTGACCACAATACAGAGCATCAGCAGTACGTCCAGCCTCCGATTCCAGTCCTCAACTACTTTACTCTACGGCATGTTTGGAACTGCTACCCAAACCACAAGCATTTTTACACCGCTCCGCCTTCGAGGCACAAGTCACTCCACCTCCCTAGTGCCACAAGTACCCTGCACGGCGGCTTCTACCATTCTGGATGCACTCTTCCTGGCGAATTGTGACCACAATACAGAGCATCAGCAGTACGTCCAGCCTCTGATTCCAGTCCTCAACTACTTTCTTTACTCTACGGCATGTTTGGAACTGCTACCCAAACCACAAGCATATTTACACCGAAGCATCTGTGACAGCCACATTATGTAACCTGGGAATCTGGTTTCCATTGGCGCAGACAATTGCGTCCAAGTTTATCCTCGGAACAACTTGGACGACATCGGGAATGCTGTTTTGCGCTCAGCTTTGCGATTCCGCGCTCAGTTTTGTGATACGCTTGAGCAACCATTCTGAATTCTGGGGTGATTTTGAAAGTTTCACGGGCGGCACTTAACAGCGAGCTTCATTTCTGGCCTATGAAATGAAGGTTTATGAAACACACAGTATGCATGCACAGGCTGCCAGCTTCTTCACGAAGAGCTGCTAGAGTGGTTACCTGGACAGTTTGGGGTGATTGGGGAATGTGGTAGGCGAAGAAACAGCTTGGGCAACGCTCAACCAGTAAAGCGCCATCATTTGGATTCCCTTCATTCAACGTGACACCGCGACGCTTGCGCATTCCGTGGCGTGGCAGTTACAACTATCAATATGGACGGACAGATCAAAACGTTGTCATCTATTATATAGAATTGTTCCCACTTGCACTTTCCGAATCGCGCGTAGCCTCGGAAATCATGACGTAGCAATTGCTCCCCGCAATCTACGCAATGGCGATTTTATCCGCAACTGCTTCCACAAGACGCACCGAGTTGCCTCCCATCATTGACGCTCTTGCAGTATACGAGAGGGCATACAACAATACTGTGTGTGTGTCCCAGTTATGACACCCCACATTTCATCTTGAAGACAACTTTGGGGCTGCATGCTGACGCACCTCTGAAACTTTGCGACACCATTGGTGCATGGAACTAAACTGTTGCGGCAACACCCAGTACCATGTCCTCGGCGTCGTTTTTCCGTTAATCCGGCCGGAACGAAACCCTATGAAAGTTTTCCTTAAGTTTACTATTGTGCCGTTAGCTGTGTGCTTGTTGCTGTGTCTCTAAGTTTTTGTGTACTTATTTGCATTTGTTAGCGTTTGTATGAGGTTGCGTGTCTTCGTTCACATTCATTTTTGCACTTCTAATGTTCATGTGGAGTAGCAAGCCAACCGCTTTGCCGGGCTGAATTCTTTGCATTATTAAGGCATTCCTCCTGCTCCTCATCAGCAGATACTTCCAAACAATTTGATTTGTTTTTGCCCAGCCATCTTGACGGAGGATCCTATCCACCAGATTCAGGTAAAAGTCTCGCCAACCACCTCAATCTCATAATTCGGCCACACTCGCACATATTTTTCATAAGATATTATAACCTGCCCCTCCTTCTCAGCATATCCCACATGTAGAAGCGGCTGAGTATCAGGGCAAAGCCCGCTTTTGCTGTTGCGGTCATAGGAGCATCTATGCAAACGTGATTATAACCAACCTGGATAGAGCGAATTATGCTATATATCCAACAAAAGAAAATCCATTACGAAAATACATACGAAACGTATAGCTACTAACGAAGTTCACATCAGATATATTGTAATCGGCACGCCTTTCATTGCCACCAAAATGCATGGTCTCGGAGCTGCGATTGAGATCCTGATTGGTCACAACTGAGCTGTTGAGCCTCGCATGAAGCAACGTGACGCCCGACACGCTCTGTTACTGCTACTAAAAAAACGGGAACCACGATGGAACCCACCCAGGCAGCGGTTCCGGACCAAGACGGCATGATCGGCGAACAGCGCGAAGAACTCGCCAACGTTCCAGATGCTGTCCATATCAGAGTGTCCTTCGAAGATTTTGTAAGTGTAATTGACGACTTTGCCGTCACTGTGGGCCCTCCAGGCACAGACAGTGTCGCTGATGTCATGGCAGCTGGTGCTGCTGAAAGCACTGAAGAGACTGAGCATGTAACAAAGTAAAGCCGCCCGACGCTTTGTGAAGCGCTTTTCCCAGTCAACGTACTTCGCCAATATTGCTTCGATACTGAGGGAAAAGGATTTCAACTGGTGGAAATGTCTCGTTTAGACAATGCGGAGTTAGTTGGGGCCGGCAGAAGAAAATGAGAAAACAAAAATCACCCCTTTTTTTGCGAAGTAGGAAGTTGACGCGGAAAGTAGCTTTTTTGCATTGCAATCAATGAATGGTTTTATGTAATGTAATGGCATACTTTACGTGTTTGTTCCTCTATGTGGGATTGGCAGGGGGTCTCGCGTATTGCAAACATGTAACAAAAAAATTACTTTTTGACGGGTTTGGCAATATCACACTATTGTATACATCGAATTATTCCCTGTGCACACTACAGTTCGCTGTAACCGGATTTGACTGTAGTACAGCCAGCACGCTTCAGCACCGTTCTCACATCTGCTTCAGTCACCACACAGGAGGTGGCAATTGCCATCGCACTTACATTCCAACCCCTCTCGTTATACTAGCAGATTCCAGAACAAGCCTTCCTACACTATTTCAAGGGCGCCATTTCATGACTTGCTATCCGAGTGCTTCGCGATCGACCCCCCCTTCTGAAGCCGTGATGCTGCTGTGTAACCCGGCCCACACAGGCATACATGGTAATATGGCAGCCCCCCCCCCCCCCGAGCCTGAGCTGCCATGGGCCAGGCAGCAGCGTCTTTTACATTTAAAACATGACATTCTCGAATGGTCCCATTCGGTACTTCGTGAATACCGGCTAATCCCCCAATATTACCTCTTCCTTCGCCAACAACATACGCTTCCACACCCCTCTCTCACAGCCACAGTTCTTCCCACAATATCGGACATTTTGCTCATGTGTGTCGTTTGGCACCTAAGACCATACACGCACTTGTGAGAGACGGTGGCACTAATAGTGATGAGCATGTGCTAGTGGCTTCCACTAATTATCAAGCACCAACCACGTCTCCACAAGTGGATATCCTTGTTGAGTGTGAGCCCACCTACTTTATCTTTGACACTGGCGGTACCGTGTACGTTGTTTGTTCGAGCAACTTGAATAGTCACTCTAGCAAGCCGATGTTGTCGAGCACGTCGATTTGAGTGTTTGCTTATGGTGCGGGTTCTCCGTTAGCACTACTCCGAAAGCTGGACGTTCTCATCACGCACGGGGATGGCAACACCAAATAACCTCTGTATGTTGTACGTAGATCTTGCCGCGAACCAAGCATTTGGTTTGTTTATTTATGTTTTGCTTTTACCGCCCGGCTGCGGCGGTCTGTGTTAACTGTGTGCCAAGGAAAGCGCGGGTTTCATTCTTTCTTTCTATGCCACCTGTGTTATGTCTTCTGATAGAGAGGGCATTCCGAACTAACGTAAACAGCGTAGAATAATGTTCTCTGTTCTGGATGTAAATCAACGGTTCCAGAAAAACTCGCGCCGAAAGATAAAAGCCTGCAGAGCAGATGCCGCGGGATTTTGTTTCTCGGCGCTCAACTACGCACGCCATTTTCTTGAGTGTTGTCCCGCCGCCTGTGTATTCTTTGAGTTGTTAGGGGAGCACAAGTGCGCTCCAATAAACGTGTTTTCATTGAAGACAACTGCGTCGCCTTTGGCTATGTGACATCTGGTAGAGGTGCGGGGTACATGAACCCTACACCCCCGTTAACCTAACAAGCAAGTCCCACTCATGCCAGCCGCCGACATCAAGGTCTTTAGCTGGTGTTTGGACTGCTTCCGGATAAAGTGAAGAAAGAAGACGTCGTCACCACCACCATAATCAACGCAGGTACCATGACCAGCACTACCAATCATGCCCTTCTTCTTTCACAGAACCGGGAAACACTATCATTGCACGGATCCCCCGGAGAAGACCCTGAGGACTGGTTGGAGACAGTGGAGCATCAGAGAATCAGAAATCTTTATTTTGTGAAGAAAAGCAGATACAAAAAATTGGTGAGAAGTCCGCATGTCCGCATCTTTAACCGGTGGAATGACGAAGAATTTTCCGCAACGTTTTCTTCACATAAACGATAAGGCGCGAACATGGTTTGAGAACCACGAAAGCTCCTTAACCAAATGAACTCTCTTTAAGAGCGAGTTCCCCGAAACATTCGCTACCGTCGTGCGGAAAGAACGAGCTGCCCTTTTGTTGAAAATGCGCACGTGAAACCCCAAACAAAGGGTTCGTGATCTTCTTTGAGGAGATGAAGCAGCTATTTTCGCCGCGCGGAACCTTAAATGACGGAAGAAAAGAAGTTGCTCTTCCTAATACACAATGTGAAGGAAGAACTGTTTGCTGGACTTGTCCGAAATCTGCCAAAGACCGTCGCCGAATTCTTGACCGAAGCCAGCACCATTGAGAAAGCCCTCGAAATGCTTGCTAAGCAGTACAACCGGAACTTTGCTGGCAAGACCAACGCGAATTGCATCGACAGCATCCGCATTCCTGAAGATAGCCTACGTGAGACCATCTGCGCAGTAGTGAGAGAGTAGCTGCGAAAACGTCGCCCCACAATACTGCAGCCCGAAGTCGCTACCCTTAACGATGTGATTAGGGAAGAAGTGCAACAACCGTTGGGAACTTCTACGTTACCCGAAGCACCGGGCAACCCACAAGCCATGACATACTCCGCGGCTGTTGGTCGACCCCGCCCTGCTCCAACACGTCGTCAAGAGGCCCCGCCGTACCGCCGCCCACTGTCGCCCGCCCGACCACCTGTAGTCCGAAACCAGACACCGAGAAAGACGGAAGTATGGCGAACTCGCGATAACCGTCCTCTGTGCTAACACTGTAGAGACGCCGACCACATCTACCATCGCGCCCATACCGGGGACACGGACTGCGTGGTTTCTCCGTCGACGCACCTCGCCTTCTCTATGGCCAACGACCACGTGAGATCGACGACTCCCTATTTTAATCCAGCCGTGGCCCAGCCCGTTTCAACCGTTCTCCGTCACCCTACACATACTACTCGCCGAATCGCCTTAGCAATGGTGACTTCGCACATAGATGGTACCCCAGTCCACGCAGGGGAAAATAAAGGCAGCAACTTTTGGAGGGGGAAGTTGCACAACGGCGGAAAAATGAAAACCCTCCAACGAAGCAAGGGCGCGCCGAAGACAATGATTCACGACATGCCCTCATCCCGACGAGCCGACCTAGCCGTGCAGAGACCCCCGAACACGACGAAAGCTACGTGGCGCGGCGCGTACACAACATGACAGCACCGGCCGCTGAGAAGAAGAGAACGACGACGCACAGTGCCCGACCGTCAATACGCACAAGCCGAGATGCCACGCCCCGATGCACGCGGAACTCAAGGAAGGCGGCGTCCGACGTCCAGTTGTCCATCAACGGCTTTCGCGTAGTCGCCCTCATCGTCACGGGAGCAGACTACTCAGTAATGAGTGGGTCCTTCGCGTCTAAGCTGAAGAAAGTTACGACAAAATGGGACGGTCCGCTTATACGCACAACAGGAAGCCATCTCGTAATGCCAAATAGAACGGGCACATCACGAGCCACCATAGGGGGCACCACTTACTCTGCTGAGTTCGTCATTTTGCCTAACTGCTACCGTGACGTAATTCTCGGAATGAACGTTTTGACGGACAACGGCGCAATAATCCATCTGCAGACGAAGTCGATAACTTTTTCCTCCAAATCACTCCATGACGCTGGAATCGAAAGCCGCACTCCGTGCAGCTGTAAGGATTGCCGATGATCACGTCACCCTGCCACCCCGCGCAAGCTTGTTGATCGCCGTCTACTGTGACGATGCTGCTCCTGACATCGACGCTATCATAGAGAGTAACGAATGGTTGCTTCTCAGCCGCGGTGTCGTGCCTGCGTCGCAAGAGGTATTACGCACTTTAAGGAATGCAAATCCAACATTTTAGTCAACAATTTCACCGAGGAGTACCAGCATCGAAACACAGCCGCTAAAAACTTCCAACACCCCATACCCTAGGTATTATCCAACAACGCCAATGTGTGCAACATGACTGATTCCTTTCCAGTGTATGGAAAGACTGAGAAAAAGCACGACAAAGCGTTGAAGGCTGCACTGGAATGACTACTCACAAGTCGCTGAAGGCTGAATTAGAAGTGCAAATTCTACCAAACAGAGCATACTAAATTCGGTCATCCATTCTTAAGGCAACGCTTACAGGCATAATCCCACAAAGACATCTGCAATACTGAGTGCATCACCAACCTCATTTGCCCGCCAAGTGAAGCCTTCTTAGTCTTGTCGCCTACTGTGGACGGTTCATACCAATCATGATCACTTCAGTCAAACACTCAGGACACTCACAGCCAATGTAGAAGGCCGGTGTTATACGTATGGTAAAACGGCCTCTACGAACTGAAGAGAAAGCTCTCTGAGGCCACAGCCCTTGCCTACTTCGACCTAGGAAAAGACATCACACACATTCTCTATGGTGCACACCATGACATTCTTGTCATCTATTGCAGGCATCTGGAAGGGGAAACATGAGATGTAGCATATATGAGTGGTACCCTCTCTGCAGTCGAGGCACGTTACTCTCAGATTGAGATAGAAATTGAAACATGGAAAATTGAGCATTTCCACATCTTCTTGTATGGGGCAGCGTTATGAATACTGACAGACCACACGCTATTGGGCAGTTGTCACAGCAACCCCCCCCTCTCCTGCCTTCAGCAAGTCTATAGCGTTTGGCACCCCAACTTCAACAATACACATTTAGGGTGTAACACGCCAGTGGTCGAAGCAAGCAATGTTACTGCCTCTCTAGGCACCCAGAAAACTTTACAGAACCGTTTGGACGAAATGAGCCAGCCGCTGAAGAGTATGCGAACATTGTAGTGTCTCACAGCCAGCCTGTATTGCGCTATGGAAGAGGAAACCGATGCAACAATACCTGACCTTGGGCTTAGCTCATTCAAGCAGGCACATAGTATGGTCCCAGCACGACAAATACTGGAAGACAGCAAAATTACGAATCTTTTCCTCGTGTGCTGAACCAACTCTCAGTTTTCCAAGCAGGCTTGGGGTCAGAGGCACGCGGATTCTACTCCCAGCATAACTTCATGAAAGGCAGTCCACCTTTTTGAACCAGTTCATGAAACCATTGTCGTGACAAAAGAGCTTTTACATGAGGTGTGGTTCCAGGAATAGACTCACTTCAACACGAAACAGTACAGACCTATCTCGCTTGCGCAGATAATACAGCAGTACACCAGGGTGATCCTTTGCCAATTCAGGAGCTGCTTCAAGGTGCATAGACACACCTGTCAGTGGATGTTGTGGGCCCTTTTCCTGATGGCAAGCACACCTCGCAAGTTGTAGCTGACTTTTCAAATTACCCAGTTGAGAGCATCATACACACGCTTCCAGCACCTACAGTCACCAAGTATCGGCGCACCATTAGTGCTCAGTTTTCCTGCACGGAAATCTAAAATCTGACTACCGCTCAGCCTTCAGAGAGATACATTTGCAGAGTTCTCTAATGAGGTTTGATTGAAGCATCATCGCATAGCTGCACGAGGGTCAGAGGCTAACAAAGAAGCTGAAAGATTTTTGCTCACCCTGAATAAGGGTGTACTCACAAGTGGGTTCAGCCGTTTGGATTGACCCCTTGAAATTCTGTCGTTTCTGCTTCCTCATCCGTCAACCCCTCTTATTCAACAGAAAAATCTACACTTGTAATTCTGTTTGGAAGACAAATGACGAATCTCCTTCAGACGCTTGCGCTTGGTGCTCACCACATTCGCTAAAAAACACTCAGTAACCTTCAAAAGGAAGTGTACGTCGATGCTTGGAAACACGCCAGCCCCACCCAGGTGCGGATTTAAACACAATTCCTATGCCGAAAAGATAGGTCAAATAAGTTTTCTTCCTACTGTGACCCGTATTCGCATACAGTTAGCAATGTAAGGGGCTCCCGAATCACAGCGTTCTGGGGTCGAGTGTCGATTTGCTAAAACTCGAGCTTTATCAAAGATGCAAGCACAGTTCAGGTGGGTTAACATGGTGACCAAACCGAGATACTAGAACTGGACAATGAAGCTGTGCCAGGGAACATTCACCTTAAAAAAGCACAGTGCAGCTGCTATACTTTAGCAACCAGAGATCCAGGGAAGCTTCAAAGTAGGGGGCTTTGTAGTACTTAAAATAAAAGATGACGTTTTCCTCTACTCAATCGAAAATCATCGGTTCTTTTACCTCACATGTTACAAGCCGAGGCTGCCCACACTCAGAGCATTTTCCAAACGTGTACTTTTTCTCAAGCTTTCAAATAATGCATACGTGCGGTCACCTCTTTCCACTCGCAACTCTCCTTGATATGATGCCCGGACACATTTTATCACTCATTCTGCGAAAAGTCGCACGATGCCTTGAATGTCTACCCTGTCTCAACCTCTGCGAGAACGCTCAGGGGTGCTGGTACCGTGGCCGCCAAATACTGTCAAAAAGGCTTCCAATGCCAAAATATGTAGGAAAGGATGTAAACGACAGAGAAATGCACTACTTCTAATTGAAAGTTTATTTTCAAAAAGACACATACATAGGTAAAAGTGTTAGCAAAACATTTATAAAGTACAACTGACCAGCTGCGCAGTGTACAGGCCCGCACTCCTTGCCCATCCGCTGGGCAATCGTGCACACAGGATATCCAGTTCTTTCGTGGTTAAATATCAGGATGTCATGCTGATGCAATGTTCGCTCTCGCGATGCATTTCAGCTGCATCCACAATATTCTGTGTGCGCTGATAGGGATCCCGAAACACCACAGCACATTCTACAGAGGTGAACACTTGCCATTGTGCCAACTAATGGTGAAGTTCCCAGCTGGGCCCTTCTTCACTCCATTAGCGTGTTCGGGAAGGCGTTGATTGGAACACTGACCAGACAATGAGAGCTTGTACAAGATTCCCTCATTATTGGAGTGCACGTATTATTCTGCTGATTAAACCCGAACTTTTTCTGTTCTCTTGCGCCCGGAGTGTTATCAGTGCATTGTTGAGTGAGTACTGTTATGCAAAAATACTGTACACTAGCTGTAGTAACGGTGCCCAATTTCAGGGTAATTATGGCATGACTTTCAAATGCACTGATTAATATTTGCGTCAAGGTGTAAATTGATTTCCATTTCCCGGTTTGCATAACCACACATATCATTATGTTTGTTTCAGTTCTGCATGAACATTTTGTGTTTATTGCACTGTGCAGGCGTTACTGGTGCAGTAAAGTGACCCGACATCCAGATTTAGACAGTCACGTCCAAGTTTAGTGGCTGTGGTCCCGCTGTCCCGGAGTCCTGCGGGTGAAATGGCCAATGTTTCTGCCTTAGGCAGAAAGTTGGAAGGCGGGCATCATGCCCTCTGTCACGAGTGGAAAGCTGGAGGAGTGGAAGGGCCAAAATAAACCGTTTGAAGAACTTCAAGAAAGTACTGAACACAACTGCACTGAGCGAAGAAAACACAAAACAGTGCTCATATTGTGTGTTTCTTGCTTAGTACTCCCAACGTTTGAGCTGTTTTCTTGAGGTAACGCTGTACAAACGAGCGCTTTAGCATGCCCTTCTACGTTTGACGAACGCAGGGTGGACGTACTACAGCAGCTCGAAACAAATGAAGCATGCCTGGCAACATTATCAAGACGATTGTTTTGTACGCGGTTTGCTTGCCAGGCACAAAATCACTAGTGGACAGGATCATTTCCTTACTAAATAAGATGTAGACTGCCGAGAAGTGGCTACTTCATTCGACCGCATGCAAAGTAAAGGTGTTGCTTAAGGTAATCTGCAAATGACATGAGGGCGGTGCTACAGATATATCAGCAAAAATGAAGAACTGATGAAGAAAATTTATTCAAGCAAGAAGTATAACTTTCTGGCATAGAAAAATCCTGGGGGCCACGAAGGCTGCACACTGCGGATGTATTAATACAAAGCGCAATGTGTCATTTAAAGGGACCTTGCAACACTTTCGGGAAACCCTTTGACTCTTTCCTTCCCGTCTGGAAGCACTGCGAAAGCTGCAGTTACTCCCAGCACGTAGTGTCATTGCGGGATTTTCTCGTCGCCCCAGATGTGCCTTCCGTTCCTGCTTTGTTTTTGTGGCTTCACTTCTCAAGTTGTTATCGAAAAGTGTTAATTGCTGCAAGAGAAGGAAAATCGGCCAACTGCCACTGCATGTCTTAAGTGATGTAATTCGCGCCATCCAATATCGTCAAGACCGTGAACGAAAGGAAAACTATTTGAGCAAGTTTCCAAATTGTCTGATGGGGCCTAGAGCAGTGACTTTTGGCTGAGGTTTTTTGCTAGCCCCTACTCTTAGTGCTGAATATGTTAGGGGAACACGTTCTGCAAGCATTTAAGATTTAAATAAACAGTTGAAAAGTTGTATGGTACCTTTAAGCTACTTGCCATGTCGTTTCTTACATGCACTCCCACCCTTATACCCCACCGCACCGCTTTTGGGTTCAAAGACTATTAAGACTGTATGACGACATTGTTTTAAGGCTAGTATTGTGGGCAGATTGTCATGTAAATCAGCGGGCGTGGCCTATCAGTTTCAGGATCTGTCTTGCGAATACCTGTGTTTGGCCTTTTATTGCTCTTTGTGGAAACCTTGACAAGGCTGCCTAAATGAATAACCACCTATGGAATGCCAGTTTTGCCAGCGGTATCAATTTCGCGACGACTCGCACACAATGGGAACACCACGAGACTTAAGCTAACAATATATATCCTCGAAAACTGTTTGGCTATGCCATAGGGTCTTAAAACGTCCATGTTGAGGAATGCAGTCAGTTTTGCGATCTCTTCACAGCCTACATTTCTCAGCTCCTTAAATCTTCGTGCGTTAAGGCCGCATCAACCCCTGCACAGGCACGTAAGTGCAGTCTTGCGAAGTTGCCATGGCGGGATATTTAAAACGAGCCATGAAGACCAACATACGTTTTTAATAAACATGCCGTTTTAGCGATACCTTGCACCCAATTGAATTGTGGAGATATCGTATTCTTACTATTTTGGATATTTGTGATCGCGTAGAAGGCATGTTCGCGAGGTTAGGCTACTACTTTTTGATGAAATGGGCACAAAATCCACCACCGTCACTCAATTTTTTGATGTAGCTGTTTTATATCTAAAAAAACGGATAATTGAAGAAGTACCAAATATCAAACTTCATGGATCGAAATCATTATGGTGAATCGGTGGAAATCGCATTCTGTACCGCATTCGTTCTTTACAAAATGATTTTCGAAGCATTTCTCGAAGCGAATAACGAGGCGCGCTGCTCTCACAAGGCGACAAAGCGTTCCTTTAAACCGTAAGTGCCGTAATTGCATTCGACCGGACACATAAACGTGGTCAGCTGCGATTGTAGTGGTGCCAGGTACTGGTTCTGTGGAAAGCCTAAGCGTCTCCTGTTGCGGAATACGTATACTTACCTTCAGGTATCACAACTGGCAAGGATGAGAGTCTGGACTAAAAGCTTGATGTGCATGATTGCCTCTAATTAGTGTATAAGAAATGCTGGAACGGGATGGCAGGCATTATGCACCGTGATGGCAGATGTTGACGTGATGGAATGAGTTGGGTGTTGGCTTTACTGCTCAGTTGACCACGGAAAGGTGTTTGCTAGGTTGGTGATGACATCGAAGCAAAATTTATTCTTTAGCAACGCCGTTGTAGTAATGGAAACATAGCGATGACAATCAATGTTTCGCGGAAAAGACAAAACTGTCTTTTTATTTCCAGATAAGCACATCGAAATGTGCCTCTTGTTTTATTCCAGATATTCAAGAGATATCATGAAACTGTATGTCCCTTATTCGTCGTTTTTTTCGGTGGAAGGAGCAGTGGCCGCGTTGAAAACGTGGGCACTTCGGCACGGTCAAAACCGCGATCGTTTTTCCTGTGCTTCTATTGGTTTAACACGGGCTCTACCCGCTAAGAATACTGTCCCTGCCGTAGATTATTTTCTGCGGCATGGACTACGGGCCTAGCGCTTTACTGATCTTTGCTATTGACAAACAGCTACGTTGAGACAAATTCAACTCCTGTATCATTACGCAAGCAAGTTCACATTCCACTGGCGCATTTCAAACACGGTTACGTTGCATTTCATCGGGGAGAACGTGGATGCGCGATTTTTGTTTGAGTTTGAGAAGGTTACATTGCTTCAGATGGGGCTCAATTTAGAGATAGCTGCGCGAACAACACATGTATAATTCCCAGAACAGCTCACCTGCCAGAAAAAGTTAACTTACCTTAGAGTACTGGGTTCCTTGTGAGCGACCCTATTTGGTGCGCTAGATCGACGCCGCCTGTTGGCAGCGCTTCCTGCTTTTAGACGGTAGTGCAGTGTTTCGCCAATCTCTTCTCGTTGCAAATAACAGTGGTGCGATCCTCGCTCCATGGTTTTCTCTTTGTGCCGACAGTTTATTACTATTTTATTTACGAGGAAAATTTGAGCGTTCTAGGCTTTTCCTATTCAAACAGAAGGGAGTTCCCTAAGTAACTTCGCAGGTTGTTTATTTCGACAACTTAGTCACGCAGGGAAGAGCACAAGGAACTCTGAACTTGTTACTGGATATGGAACCTGGAGCCGAATCCTCTAGAAAACAGGCGTAGTTTTAAATTGATGTTGGAGTTACTTGCACATGCATGTATTCTCCGGCTAGCGAGTCGGCTAGAGAGGAGGGGTAAGGGTGAAAACTTCGCGGAAAAGTACTGTAACAAAACAAGGGCGCAAAGGGCTCACACAACGACATGGGCACTGTGCGCGTCGCGTTGCACCCTTGTTATGGTGCATCTAGAGCGAGGTTTTTAACCTCCCCTCGCCCTTCAAAGCAACTCCCCAACACAAGAACACGTGCGTTCGCTTGCCGCGACAGCGTCTCTTCAAAACGGCGGTTGTATTTTGAGAATTCGGCCCTTGTCTCAGTGTTTAAAATTGTTCGTGCGTCTATGATCCGGGCGGAATTTGTGTCGGTGAATTTTGTTCAGTTTGCGTCGAGTTGTATGAACTTCGTTGAAAAACAGAGGCCGATCCGAATCTCAAACCACTGTAGCATCGACACTACTGATACTGCCTGCACCGTCACTATGGCTATCGCCGCCACTATCAACACTACCCGCTGGTGTGAGAGCTGCTCAGTAGCTCAATATTGTCGGCTGGTTTTCTTTTTGTTGGTTCGAAGACTGTGGGTTATGCTTTCGATGAAGAGGGGCCGGCGGTGATTTAGGATGTCACCAGTGAAACCGGTCTACTTGTGTATGTAACCGGCCGGGATTTTCCGTGTTGCGGTCTGCGTTCTCGGTTAGCCATAATGTTTTTCGGCAGCGAGAGATTGTTAGCATTACGTAGACGCTTTCAGAGAGTCTTTCGACCCCGCTTATTGTATGTGCGAGCAGCATCACTGTTCGAGTCGTTTTGAGGCCTTTTGTTTAGCAAAGTGATATCACCCTGCCACGTTGGCTAAACGTTTTCTTCACGTTGGCTAAACGTTTTCTTGCTCGTGACCTATCGTGAATAGACGCGATCGACCATTAGTAATCCTATTCGGCGCTATAGTTTCAGTTTGCAACTTTTCATATTTCTTTCGTTTTTTTAGGTAGCTATTTTTAAGAAATTTCTACATTGTACTTCACAGCATTTTGCGGACCTGTAGCGGCGTGTTACTCTTTTGGTCACTTTCACCCGAGGCACATAAGTCTACCCTACTTTACAAGAACTGATATTCCTCCAAGCGACAACTCATTGAATTTTAGAGCTCTTCTTTCGCATTGAGGGTACGATGGCAGAAACATACGTCAAACTCCCGAACCCCAGACTCGCAGCGAATGTTTCATTGTACCAGTCGTTCACTAACCAGAATAAATAGTTGTGCGTGTGTAGCAGTAGCACCAAAAGCGTCCTTTCAATGCGGATGTTCTTTAACGCAAATTTGCATTCAACCCAAATTAGTTTCGATGTGGTTCGTCGGAACGACATGTGTATTGTCCTTCTGCTGAAGAGAGAGAGAGAGAGAGAGAAGAGAGAAAGCATGGTTATTTAGCTTTATGTGGCTGAACGGGTGGTTGTGGCCGCTAATTTGTGCCGGGCGGCGACATTGGCAGCTCTTGCGACCAAGAAGGTTTCTACCTCTTAAGCTGAGCTCCCCAGCGCCACCTCCAACTGGTCATAATAAAAATTAGGCAGCACCCTTCCTTCCCATAATGAGCGTTGAAACACTGCAAGAGTTCATTACCGACTCCGAATAATCTTCAGCCCATACCGTAGCTTAGTCAATATTTGCATTAAGCTCTGTGTAGGGGAGTGCACAAAGCACAATAGTGCGGGCTTGAAAAACTGTGGTTCTCCAGCGCACTGGTTCTGAGTGAAAATCGATTGTGGCTATGCACAATTTAAAGCCGAATATGTCCCACTAGTAGCTCGTCGAAAACATTTCACAGCCAAGAATACACCACCTTTGAAGCCCCCCACTTCATATAAACAAGCAGAAAAAGCAGACCACTGGTTAATAATGGACAAGAGAACAGCCTTTTGCCTGATTTGCAATGGTTAAGCCCCACTAGAAAATTTTTTGTTCCTTTTATCCCAAAAAGGATATCCTATTTATTGTCACAGCAATTTTAAAAGCAATCGCTCTGTCCTCCTGCATTAGTGTCATGAATTAGTCTTTGCGGTCACTACCAATATGTCCCTCAGTTTTGAAGATATTTCGAATGCGTTTGATACACGTGAATATGAATACAAAATTACACTTCGTATAGTACGCTTGCCTGAGACATCACGGTCATCGTAGGGACCCAATTAGATGGATGTTTTCAGGTTAAAAATGTGGTTTCCGTGATATTGCCAGTACTACTTCAAGACGTGCACTGACACATCATTTTGGCTTCAAGCACTGTACGTTGATGCATTCAACCTGGATTAAGCCACAGTCACATAAAAAAGGCTTTATTTATTTTTTTACCTATTTCTTTTATTTATACATACTGCAGCACCCAATTTGGGGCTATGGAAGGAGTGAGCATTCACGGAACAAAAAATACAATAAACAGATCAACAGAGCATTAAAACAAAAGAACAGTTAGCGCAAATCAGCAAGGGCAAGTAAAACATTTTCCAGCGGAAGGGAGCGAGTATCACCGGACAATCCGTTCCAGAGTTCGCCAGTGAAAGGGGAAAAAACTAAATTTGAATTCGTAGGTTCGACAAGGGTAATGCTTGATATTAAGGTGGCGATTACTTCTAGTTATGAACGGCGAGGCAAATGAGATGTAGGTATTGCCGGACATGCGATATACTGAGGTAATAAAACTGTAAAGCAATTTCATAGAATCCTTTATTCGGCGCATGCGTAGTGTGGTGAGTTCAAGAGAAGACAGGGCAAGGGAAGATGAAAAGTAGCGATCACAGCAATTACAAATACATCTGATAGCTTTTTTTAAATGTCCTTGATTCGATCGATTTCACCCCGCTTGTGTGGGTTCCATACGGGGCATGCGTAGTCATGTACAGGACAAATCAGTGTTGTATATATTAGTTATTTAGTGCTTTTTGGGGATTGGGACAGTGTTCGTCCTAAATAACCTAACTTTTTTTAAAAAGTTTGTGCAGATAAAGTTAATATGCTGCGATCAAGATTGATTGTTGGGAAGAACGACACCGAGATATTTGTATTCTATATCTTTTTTTGAAGCGGATCCGTTAAACGAGTACGTGAAGCAGAAAGGGGACTTCCTATTCGTGAAAGAGATAAGCACGGATGTGTTAAAATTGATACTCATTTTCCAGGTTGCACACCATTCACAAAACTTAGTAAATGAGTCATTTAACGATGATGAGCTACAGGTCACTCAATGGTTTCATACAAAACACAATCATCCGCGTACCGACGAATTTTAGAGGTCACGTTAACAGGCAAATAAAGTAGCGGGCCAAGTACAGAACCTTGTGAAACGCCTGAACCAACACTAAGATTATCGTAGTCAGTTATCGGATAAAAAATTGAGAAATACAAGTAACTAGTTGTGGGTAGTTTAATATGGTGTTTAATTTACATAGTAATTTAGAGTGAAGTACTGTGTCGAACGCTTTCGAAAAGTCAATGAATAGTGCGTTAACCTGATTACCAATGTCCATGTTACTAGTAATGTCGAGCACGAATTCGGTTAACTGCGTAACAGTAATATAACTTCGTCTGAACCCATCTTGGAAGTTGGACAACAGATTGTTAGATTCGAGGAATGCAATAATATGTTTGTATATAATATGCTCTAATAGCTTGCAGGAATAAGGGGTAAGTGAGATGGGCCTGTAATTGCTGAAAACGGGCTTGTCACCAAATTTATGTAAAGAAGCTCTTTTGGCATATTTCGAAGATCTGGAAAGAGTACCAGATTTTACAGATTAATTGAAAATAATTGTATGTTAGTGAGAGGCGCAACTAGAGTTAAGAACGAGAAACATGTTTGATTTACCATCTAGTCCATAACATTTTTAGTGTCCAAATTAATATAAGATTTAACATGCCCTCTTCAGTGATTACTACATCGCGGATGGGAGACGTTAAACTCCAGGGGGAAAAAGAAGGAACAACGAGATTGTCGACTGTAAAGACAGGCTGAAAGAATAACTTAAAAGTGTGTAAAAGTTCCGCCGGATCTTCAACGATTCTGTCGTTTATTTCAAAAGACTTGCAGGAAGCATCGCGCGGCGGTACCGAGTGCCAGAACTTGCGGGGATGGTGGGATAGTAAACGTTGCTGTTGAACTTGAAAAAAGTAATCTTTAGCTATATTTTGCTGCTCTCGAAGTTCCCTCTTGGCCTCAGTAAACCTGATAATACTTTCTGGCTTGTTGGACGATTTGCAGCGCCGTAGTCTCCGGACTTTACGAGATAGGTGTAAGAAATCACTGTTCATCCAGGGAACATCAGTGTTTTTCTTCATATTATTTGTAGGGATAAAATCTGAAATGCGGGATTTTACTAGCTTTTCAAAAGTTGTAGTTAGGGTATCAATGCCACCTGAAGCACTAGGTAGCAAAAAATCATCATACGCATCGGCCAAAGCGTCTAAAACAAAAAGGTCATTAGCACGTTCAAAGTAAGGAAACGAAGTGAAAACATATCACGGTTTATTGATATGCAGGCGAGGGGAAGGAGAAGAGCCTGATGGTCCGACAGGCCATCAATTATTTCGAAGTTAAAGCCTTTATCTGAAAAGTCGGAGCTTAAAAATATGAGATTGAGAACTGCATTCAACCTGGTGGCACCATGAACAATTTGAGTTAGGCTGAATGATACTGTAAAGTCTATAGGTTGTCTGAAAATATTATTTTCGCGACTATTACACGTGGATTCTAGGATTCGTGGGGCGTTAAAATCACCCATGCAAATGAAGTTCTATGCACTACAATTGCGCTCGTACTTCAGAACAATAACATTGTTTCGCTTGTATGTTTGTTCAGAAATTCAATACACAACCCATCAGCCTCTGCCAGCACAATCGTGAGGTCAACGTCATTATCGCCATCCAGTTCTGTGGTTTATCATAGAATAGATGAGGCGATACCTTGCCGAGCTAGTATTGAGCAAGCATGTCTTGGTACCTTTCCATGCGCCATCCTTATTCCAATTAGTTAGTCAATTCATTAGACCTTATTGTGATGCCGACGCAACATCGTATCGTAATGTTACTTTACGTGAAATAAATGCAATGTTTTTCCTGCATGCCGAGAAGCATCTTATAAGCACAGTGTTGGCAAGGAGGAAGAAGTGGTCCCTTCAACATACCTGTCGAGTCATTAGCATTGTACATATGGTTCCATCCTGTCCCATTAAAGCGGCGGCTCCCGTTCATGTCTCGGCTGGGTCTTTTCCGCGACATAGTATCGAAACCCCGGGAAAAGCGGCTTTCACAGACGTGAGACACCCTAACGAGCGCCGGGCCCATCGACCTTCGAGAAGTTTCCGCCGGTGAATTTGTGTCCTCGTCTGAAGCCGCATCAAGGAAACTGAACGGTTGAAGGTCCGAGCGGGCTACCAACGAACGACAACGTGAGCCGTGGGGCGAGGACAGCTGGACCTGACGCAGAACGAGCTTGAAGCACAAGGAAACGACCCGAGGGGAAGGAGCTTCAAGCACATGCATTCACGATGAAGAAAGCACATTCATACATAGTAACGATGGTGTATTCTTCATGGCCATACCAAGGAACTGTTAACTCCCAACAATCTTGTAGACTGACTAACGCCGAGGAGAAAAATTGAGGAGCTCATCAGCCAACGACTCCAGCTACGTGACGAAGTCTCCTCGGTTATTAGGCAAGTTGAGAAACATCTTTCACCTGGTTCACTTTCGCTAGTAATGCTGTCTAGTTGGAATAGGACACTAGGACACTGCTAGAGAAAGAACAAGCTCTAAAGAAACTTGACGGTGAAGTCGGAGACCTCATTGTCATGCAAAAGATTGCCGAGGAGACCGAAAGTGCTGATTGAGTGGAAAGTTCAAGAGGTTATCATCAATTTATGGCAGTCTTTAAAAGCTCAGTTCGGCAACGAATCAAACGTAACGGGAAACAGCTCGACGAAACATTGTTCACCGGGGATGGTTGAAATCGTGAGGGCACTTCTCGAGATATGTCCGCTACGTCACTGATGGGCATTACAGATGAAACATATAACAAGCAGTGCATCACCGACTACGGAAACGAGCCGGAATTGAAGCGTAATCAAGACTCCGACATCGGTTATTTTGCGAACTGCGCGTCATTGCCTTCAGCACCAACAGAAACATTTCAATGCAGCCATAACAAATCTGAGGCAGAAAACGACGCTGACACCCCAAAAAGGCTAGTCCGCACGGTCTCTCCTGTGAACGTGAACGAAAAGGCTTCAACGAATAACAACGTAGAAAAGCGTACGCTTTGTGTGAAAGTAACGCACCAAAAGAAATGCAGAACGCATCGCACGGGAAAAGAAGGAAAGAAACGGAGAGGTACTAACCTCCCAGAGAAAAGCCTAAAAAGAAGTGTCTTCATAATTTCATGTAGTTAAAGAGGAAACCCTCTTTAAATGGCAGTAAAGAAGATGCAGATACATAGAACGGGGAAACTTCGCAAGCAAGGATGTACAGGCAGGATTACACGCCGCCTGAGAATGTCTCAACGCAGTCAGGAGAATCGTTCTCGGGGGAATACCACTGATTCCTGTGGGGCTGGCACAGCGACCTATGTGCCCCTTTTCACGTGGTGCAGCTCCACACTCCGACGTTTGGGCATAGTGTACAAGCACTGATGGCGAAGCAAGTGCACAGAGGCTGCACGGGACTGCTTTCAAGACTGCACCGGCTCGTTTTTGAATTACCCATGTACTTTGGAACGATAACGCTACGTTTGACTTAGTCGTTTGGTACCTTCTTCTTTTTGAGGTCGGGGGGATGTTGGAAATCATGGCAAGGAGTACGAAGTGGTCTTTTCAACATACCTTTTGAGTAATCACCATTGTACATAGGGTTCCATCATGCCCCATTAAAACGGTGGCTCCCGTTCGTGTCTCGGCTTGGTCCTTTCCGCGATACACACAATTTAGGGGGATATTTATAATAGAGATCTTCCCATTTTACTGAAGTGGCTATTTGGACGTTCGACATGACATGAAGGAATGCATTGCAGCTGCGACAAAGGAGAAGGCAAGACACACAAGTGCTGACATTCGGCGTCCTTTCGGCGGCATAGTTTATTTTCCTGCTACATTTTGAGCGTTCTAAAAAACCTTCGGGAACTTGATTGTGGACATTTCCACTGTGCTGTGATAGTCGGATAGGGTAGGTTTACGTCTGGGTTGATGCGGTATTTTAGGGGTTGTCGTATTCCAACGTGTAGTATGCAATATACTTTGGTGAACACCGTAATATCTCATTTAGGATTAGAAGGGTTAAAGCAGATGTGACATCCTTGTCGTTTTCTGTCAACTTCCCTCTTGCAGTCCACTCACCGTTGCCCCTTGCACTGGAAATACGCTGGCATTCTCTACTTTGATGGTCTAGATGGACGACCCGTCAGTCGTCACCCATGGTTTTTCAGGTTATTTGCATGGGGGTTCTACCCAATCGTGCATTCTTATGATGAGCACAGTTAAACTCAATTATCAGATAAACTTGATGTGACCGGGAAAGAGCTTTATGAAGTGTTTTCGTCTTCTAAAAGCGTTGTGTAAATGCAGGTAGCCTTCACTTGAGTAATTCATTTCTGTCGTTGGGTTTTGATCATTTGAATTGGTGTGTAATGTGTTTTATGTCTTTTTTAATGTTATCCTCAACAATTACTATCATTACACATTGGACTGCTCTTTCAAGAGCACGAAGGTGTCACTTCTATGTAAAAAAGAGAGAACTAGTAGGAACCAAAAGCAACATTTATGTTTCTAACACCTTTTATGAATATGTTCAATTGAGATATCAAGCGCCCTTTTCCAAAAGATCATCAAGAAGTTTAATTCAAGGAACAAAGACGGTATTTGGTGCAAACTTGCCCACCCCATCCCTGAACCACAGCTGGGGTGTAGCGGCGTTGCACTGACCGGTCACGCATCCTGGTTCACAGAAGTGCAGCGCATTCCAATCCCTCGTGTATTGAGCACCCTTCGGTAGATCTGCTTGCGATATGTCCCAAACTCAGCGTACGGCATCAAAAGATATTGGACAACTTTTCCCAATTTTTTAAAGTACCTAATTGTAGTTTCACAGTCGTCCGATTCTTTCAATTTATTTTCTATTCGCACCGGGAACATGCTCGAACATTCCCGTACCAGGCGTCGTTTACTGAATTAACTCGCCGGTTTGCGCAAGAAAACAACACAAATGCTACTACCACCGTCAAGCTTTCATACAAGGCTTCGAGCGCTTTTGCGAGGTAGGCGTGGCGTTACCAGTGTAAAGTAGAGCCGACCAATCTGTAAGGAAGAAACAGTGAAGTTAAGAGCTCTACGGCGGCGGGGTCTATGTGTGTTTGATTCCCTCGCTCTCCGTGCTTCCGCGGTCACAAAAAGAGAACCGGCGTCGAGACGCATTAGTTAGGTTTGGACGTTATGATGTGACAACTGCTTCTGATTGATTTATTGATGAAATTATTGATAAATTGATTGATCGAATAATTGATTGATTGATTGATTGATTGATTGATTGATTGATTGATTGATTGATTGATTGATTGATTGATTGATTGATTGATTGATTGATTGATTGATTGATTGATTGATTGATTGAGTGATTGATTGATTGATTGATTGATTGATTGATTGATTGATTGATTGATTGATTGATTGATTGATTGATTGATTGATTGATTGATTGATTGTAGGGTTTAGGACGCCGGCGCAACACTGGCGATGAGGTGCGCCGTAGTGGAGGGAACCGGAATAATTTTGACCACCTTGGGATCTTCAACGTGCGGAAAATTGTCGTACACACGTACACACAGGCGTTTTTGCTTTTCGCCTCCAACAGAAAAGCCGCCGCTAGGGCCGGGAATCGAACCCGCGACCTCATGTTCAGCAGCGCAACGCTGACAACGGCTTCTGCCAGTCTGTACACCACCATTAGAGACTGCCGTCCCGGAGGACTCCGACATACTCCCGGGTCTTTAATCACGTGATCATTCTCGTACAGCCCGGCTTACATCGAAACACCGCTTCATAGGGAGCCGATGGCCTCCATATGCGGGTCATCATCCAGCCCGATCGATGAATAATGTAGGGCTTTGCCTCTCGTATACACCAAACGTTTTTCGTTTAGTCAGTTATTCTATATCAAAACATCCATTTTTAAGGCTCCTTCACAGTAGTATTCTTTCTAACCTTGAACTCTTTCAATTTCTATTTGTTTCTAAGTTCGATTTGTTGCCGTTTTATGTCCTCGGGCTTCTATTGTATTTTGCCTAAGATTTTCTGCTGATTCTTCAAGGCGTGGTCTCATTCTTAGAGCTCTAGACTGCAAAATCTGCGCAATAAACAGCCACCCCCTTGTCAACGGTGCCCTGTAGATTCGGTGAGGTTGTTTGCTCACCCAAATTAACTCCCCATATCTTCTTAACACCACTCCTTCTTAAGGAAGCGGTGGCACTATACAAAAAATGCCACAGGTTAAACATTGCTGCCATTGCTGCGCAATTGTCAATCCTATATAAGGGCATGTGCCTAGCACTTAGCTCACAAAAGTTGCTTTGCATTACTAAAGCATTTAAACTTCTTGTGATACCCACTCGTAAGGAGTTGGGACGAGAGACGACAGCGCGATAATCAAGATAGACGACATAAAATCATAGCGATTCAGTCTTCAAACAAAAAATTGTTTTTATATTAGTTGTTTGTGGTGGTGCATGTAGGCTTTGAATTCGGGGGATAAACTTGCAAGGAGATAAAATAGAAACTGCCAGGGGAAAACATTGAGCATTGAGCAGATTGAAATTAGGAAAAACAGTTTGATGCTGGGAACATATATCTACGCGACTTTTCTCCTTGTTGTCACAACTGTTTTTGGGAGTATTTAAAATGGCTTAACGTAGAAAACAGTGGCGAAAGCCGCAGAGGCATTTTTTACAAAGCTTGAAACACTTATTTAAATATCCATAGTCTTCATGGGATGAGAGACAGAGTTAGTAGACTCCCCCACCTTAAACATTTCAGAAGCACACGCCCTCACCTCCTCTTTGCTCAGGGGTTTTCTACGCATTATTTTTATTGAACAAAGCATATTGTTGTGTTTATTGGGGTTTACACCACCGGTAGTGACTGCACGAGACGTGAGAACTCCACAGTTCTCATGGGACAAAATTTTGAATTGTGTCTGTTTTTAAAACACATACTTTGTGTCTGTTTCAGTCGTGACGCAGTTGCCCTTGTGAGGCCTCTTAGCTAGAGATATACCGCATCACATATGGTTGTTTGCTTTCGGCCATTCAGGCTCACTCTCAATATGTACCATGAACGGTACATGAAAAGGTCAAAATAGAGCACTCTCCTCAGTTTGTACAACCTCGCAAAGGGGTTTCAAAAATCTGAAGAGGACTCAGAAAGAGAACATAACGGTGCATGTGATCTTATGCATAGCAGTGTGCCTAGAATGCTAAAGTGGGGGGGGGGTGGACTGAATTGTTATCTGCGCTATTTTGTATTTCACTGATTTTAACTGATGCAAGAACCGCTATCGTTATCTATATGCGTTAAATAGAAACTCCGAATGCTAAGAACATACAAAGAAGACCTTCCCCATTACTGCCAGTGAGGCCACAGCCCATACATATCAACATCAACATATCAACATCGGTTAGAGCACAGGTCTGTTTCTAAATAAATTATAGCAAAATGAAAGTACATCGGCCAAAATCACTCCATTTTATTAACATCAATGCCCTTTAGATATATCTTCACACACGTGAACAAAGAATAGCGCACTCTCGGGTGAAACATTAGGAAAAGTTATTACCCAGGTGTACGTGGTAACAAGCGAGAAAAAAAACTGGGGCAAAATAAGAACCTCATTACCTTGCATTAGTTTTTTTTAATTCGAATTTTTGTCGTGCGGCATATGAAGAAAAGATCAGGCATTAGGTAGAAAAAAGACAAGAATAAACATGGAAATTTGCTCCCGATACAAATCAGTACGCACATATTCTGAATACTGCTCACGTGAGGTATTTACCATATTAGTGGTTGGGAAACGGGTTCGAGGGACAATCTCAAAGACCGTCTCCTACTCTTCCCCTTTACCTCACTCCTTTATTTAAAGGTAGGATCGGTGCTTTGAATGAGGAAACTATACAGGTAATTTTGGAACAAAAATTGGGTGGAATAGCCCACAGTGCTAACTGCAGTAGAAGTTAACATCTCCGTTAGAAGTAACTGCAACAATACGCCTTCCCACTCCTGCCCAAAAAAAATTATTTACTCAAACATTAGATATAGCTGTGGAGATACTGCATGCAAAAATGTTACATTGGTGACATATACCCATTCTGCCTATTCACAGGGTTTGTAAAGTGTCTTTGCTACACGTCAATATTTTTGTTTTGAAGGCCCAGACAAAGACAAATTTTCCCATATTCAAGGCACTCTTGAAGCTAACTTTCCTTTTCCGACGTATTCCTGCATTTGGTTAGATGGAAATTTGCCGCGGCCAGCATATGTCTTTGGGCATTGTTCCTGAAAATTGTTTTCACTATTGTAAAACCCTGTAATTGTATTTCTGCCCTATTCCACTGATATATATTTTCTATTTTACACAGACAGACGTTTTGCTAGCTGGCAATTATAGTCATGAACTTTCTTACTTCACTGGATAAACGACTGATGGCGCAAAATTTAAATTCACTGCTTGAACACGTTCATTGACGAATCTTCGGGGCGACGAAAAAACAAAAAAGGCAATTTTGTTGGCAGACGTCACGTAATAAATTCAGAAAGATGGCTTCAGTGGTCCGGTTACCCGATGCGGTCGTTTCATCGTAGTTTACGTTTCCCATTGCAGCGATGACCAGGGGCTTTGTGCATAGGTGTTTGGTTTGCGATTGTGATAAAAAAGCTCCCGAATCACATCTGGGGAGAACCTCGGTGTTGTGCAGCGTATGATTGGAATGCCGGGAGTGTGCGGCTGCCGAAATTCCGCGTACCACGATACGTTGGTGACCACAGGCGTTCTGCATTAGTTTTGGAGCCTCAGTCTGCCAGAGTGATGACTGCGCTCCCGACGAACTTCTGTGCTGAGTATTATTCGAGTGTCACGTTGAGGCCGCTTGGCGCTTCGTCGCCTACTTCCAAGTACGCGTATGACTTCGACTTCAAGCCACGCTGCTATCGTGGCCACTGAAACAATCGTTTGTATGAACCCTATGGGGCCCACTACACGGGTGTTCACACAGAAATAACAAGACAAGACTATTTCGATCTAAAATGGCGAATCCGGCCCGTAGCTTTGGTTCTTCAAACCACGTGTCTTGTACTAACTTTTTGCTCTTATTACCGCCGGAACTATATATCCAGGAGACCACGGTCCAGCATATTCTTGTTAAATAATTCCAGAGGGCTCTTGGCGCACAGAAATGAAAAGTTTTAAGTTATACACGTTAGTTTCGCTGGTTTCCGGGGCGTTTCTTTCCTGACGAGTTGCTAATGTGTTCTTCTGGGCACACCGAATTCGCCTCATCGCGCATATGTCTGCCCCTCGCAAGGTAAACCACACCCAAAGAACGCTCTCTAGTGGCTGTACTGCCGGGTGTGTCATCCGTACTTATATGGACCTCGTTATATGACGCTGAGCCCAATTAGGCGAGGGTTGACGTTATTGCCATGAAGATTGTGGAGTGTCGAGGTGTTGGTTCGTCAGTTGCACTGTATCGCCCCATGCCACGTCTAAATGAATTCAATATTTCCATATTCTCCTCTTGTCTTTTGTACGCCTAAGACAGAGAGCTCCCACAGGAGATACCTCTTCCTGTACTTCATCGTACACGAAATACAGTTGTGAAGACAGCATTGTTATATATATACCCAGTGGCCCCTGTTGATGTCGAATGGGTTTCTATTGAACTTTGGTTTAATTTGTTTAATGTGTAAAAATATCACAGAAAGGTTAAAAAAATTACATCCTTTCTGTTTTTCGCTAAAACACAATATTGTTTTTTCGGTGTACATGGACTTGCTTGCACTGAACTTCCCAATTTCGCCGCTCGCCGTTGCACGTACGTATGCTGACAACACGAAAGGAGGGCAATTTCTAAGCTCCGTTTGCATGAACCTTTCGAATGTTGTTGTGCACCAGACAAAACTATTCAGCCGAAGTTAAATTGCTGTGATAGTCACGTAATCTCGGTAAAGGTATTAACTTGCTGAAGGATTTTTTTCCAATGTTGGTCTTTAAATTTCTGTAGCTTTGATTTAAAAGCAGGTTTACCAGTTCTGTTTCGTCACTGACCAGCAGTTATGGGAAAGGTAATGACGCCGAAAAAAAAAGAATATTGCGGCGGTACGCCACCTGCTCGGCATTTTCCGCGTTACTGCACTGCCACTGCCGCTCCGCGACTGGTATACATGTTTTCTGAAAACTAATCTGCATGCCTCTCCTTCAGTGTCAGAGTCCTTTCAACGTGATTATTTTGGAAGCCTACAGAAGTTGTACCAGAAAATTGCCGTCGTTCCATACCTACATTGCATCTCGTATTGTATCAAAAAAGTGGGTAGTATGCCAGTGTGTGCTATGTATTTATTAAGTGCACCAGACAAGCTCATTGCTTTTTCATCATCATCATCACCACCAGCCTATCTACGCTCAGTGGAGGGCAAAGTCCTCCCCCATTATTTTTACAATTATCCTGGTCCAATGCTAACTTGGTGCTCTTTACTGCACATAAATGGTTGTGGTGCAGGCTTCCTTTGATTACACAAAACCACGGCACTACATTCCCAATGCGTAAAATCTATTTTATGAAATTTAATTCTCGTGTACGTGAATGTACTGTTTAATACATTGAAACAACAACAACGCAGCAAGTGCTTTTGAGTATATCCGACACATCCGGTTGAAGAGCTTCTTATTCAAAGTGGGAATAATTTACGAGAGTTACGGTCCAACCGTGGTACAGCGAGACAGAGAAGAAATGTTTTTGTGGATTTGTTGATTCACAATAGTGAGAGCACCGGCTCTCTGGGGGGCATCCACTGATCCGTAATGCCCTGGTCCTTGCGGGCTGCTTGTGATCTCTCTATCAGCATGTGCTGGATCGGCAGGTCAGTGTTCCACAACCGATCTACCCGCTGCTCTTACGTCGGACAGGGTTAAGTGTGGGGTATAGGGATTGTTTAAATTGCCAGATCAGCTGGTACAGGTGCTGGGCTCGGGTCAAATGTTGCAGTTGCTGCAATAATGGGTGGGGTACATGGACGGAGGAGAGTTGCGTGGGGTAGGAGTTGGTCCAGAGCCTACATAGTGTGGTGACGTCGGCTCTTGAAAGATGGGGTTTTGGTTGAGGTAAATATTGATGCTCGTGCCCAAAGTCCAAAGCCACTCCTTGTGTGGGGGCTTGTCCTGGTCAAAACTTTCTTTGGAGATGACCCAGATGGCGTGTGCTAAGCAGCGGCAGGTGCTGCCTCAGTTATCTCGATAGACTAATGTGCAGGGTTACAAACTATGCAGAGGTTTGAAAGTTGCACAAATGTCCTAAATGGGTCTTACAGACAAAACACAAGTTCGGTTCTTTCGAAATAGTGCATTGTTAAAATCTTACTGATATAACATTTGAAGCATACTTACTCAAATAGACTATATAAATATGGAAAAAGGAAATGGCCATGCAACTAAATAGCTCCTTTCCCACACTAGAACCTATTATATAATAGTCAAAGTTGCGGGATTGGCTGACCCGGGCTAAAGCAAATACATCCTAGGCAGAGCTTATAAGCTCGCGGAATGAGCTTATTTCGCTCTAAGTAGTGCATATTCATTTTATAGCAGTAAGTAAGAATAGGTGGGGTAAGCATTGGGGTTGCGAAAGTACACGTAGACGTAGATGTACCAACTGCCTACTATTTTTTGTACTTTACGAACTATGTTTTTTATAGCTGCACAGCAGACTGAAGCTTTGGGATTGTCTCACACGACAAGGGCCGATCGGCGTATGCCACATTGGCTTGCATGTCCCTGCATGTCGAAAATACCCGAAATATCCCCAAACGATCACTACCTACAATAACGAAAACAAACCAAGTCACATACGGTTAGAAACAAAGCAAAAGCAAACAGCAGCACTGTGCAGCGTGGTGGCACCATCTAGGAGGACTGTCAGGTTCGGGGGACAATAATAATAAGAGAACAAAACATTTTCGGTGAGACTAAGTTCTTTTACTCTAAATCCCTCAAAGTACACACAGCAGAAACGGATGCAGAGATGTAAGAATACCAAAAGGTGAGCTTGGCTAACTATCGGCGAAACGTTACAGTTCAAACAAAAGTAGAGAAAGTACGCGTTTGTCACCGTAAATGGTCCACCGCACCTCACTCCCAGGTAACGCAGTCAGGGCGTGACATCTCGTGGCTAAAGATAGGGCATTCTGCCGATATCCGACGAGACAACATGCTTGTGGGAAAAGGCGTCAGGTGTTTCGTTCTGAAGGACCTCTTGAACGTGG